>QEOT01004859.1:0-71310 GCA_003123785.1 Pterocarya stenoptera
AACATCCGGTCACCCAAGCTTGTAACTTTCTCCCACTCTGGCCCGCTCCAAACCATTCTGAATACCTCAAACCGCACCGTTTTGTAGAACGCGTTCAGCGAGTATGGGGCCATGTCATCGTAATGAAGTTCTACGTACCGCGTTACCATCAACAATTCGTCCCCTGAATTCACCAAATATCTCATGTCGCCGCGAGATTCGATTGGCATTCTGATAATTGAGACGCTCGGCAACTCGCTGTGTAAATCGCACACCGCGATAGCGCCTTGCTTGTCCACCGCGTAGAATAAGTCCTTATGATATATAACGTCCTCGCAGAAAAACCTCGCGCCGTGTAACAGTGTCCAAGATTGGGCGCCGTTCTTGCAATACGCTAAAATATCTGGTTGAAGGAGAATTGCCAGCGCGATGAAGTTTTTATTGTTGTTGTTGTCACTCTGCGGGCTTGAGGAGAGTACCACTTTCTTGATAAACGAGTCACGCATTTCCCTCAAACCACGCCGGTGGATGTCCCCGAAGGTGCCTCGAAGCTCGTATTCTTTACCGACTTCGGAGTAATTGAAGCTCAGGACGTAGGGGAAGGTGGAGAGCGGAGGGAGGTGAATCTTGGATCGAGTGAGAGGGTTGAGGAGAAGGACTTCTGGGGTTTCGCCGAGGATCACGAGCCAACCGTGGGAGGATCCGCAGCGGCGCTTGCCGTGAGAGGCGGCTTCAGGAAGCTCGAGGAGGTGGAGTGACTGGGCAGAGACGTCAAAAAACGCGAGGTGGGATTGGAGAGATTGGGTGTAGGGAAGCATGAGCCAAGGCAGCTGAGGAGGTAGGTGGCGCGGGATGTTTGAGACGGAGGACCGCCAGCTGTGACAGACGGCTCGGAATCGGAGGTAATCGGCGTAAATGGTGAGGCGCTTTGAGATTGACTCGAAGAGTTCTTCGGGGAGTTGAGTCCAGTCGACGGCCATTTCTACGATTTTCGAATTTTGGAGGAATTCAAATTCTCGTGGGTTAGAAACACAGCTTTATACTTTGGGAACGGGCGGAACTTGAGGGCGTCTCCTTCGATGCTTACCATGACCGTCTTCGTCGGACTCGCAGAGTCCCAAGTCGTCCTTGCGGCTCGAGCAGACCAACGCTGACGATCACGACGAGAAAGGACAATTCAGCCCCAGATAACGTACGGCTAGGATTGCGTCTCTCAAATGGCAACTTTTTTATTTTTTTTATTTGTTTCTTTATATGTTCCTTCTATCATTGAATGTTCCTGCTTTACGTAGTGGATGGATGAAGCTCGCAATTGACAACTCGATGGAAATGACACGTTGTGGTCCTTCCTTCCTCCCAAGTTCCCAACGACAGGTTCTGCCTAAGATAATAAGATAAAATAAATTGAAAGAAATTAAGAAAATAAATAATTTTTATTTTTAAAAATAAGATGAAATGAAATAAAATAAATTAAAATTAAAATTAAAATTAAAAAATTAAATTATTTATTTTATTTTATATAGAGATTTAAAAAAATTATAATAAAAAAATTTTAAAATTTTAAAATTTTTAAAATTTTAAATTTTATTGACGAAAACAAGGCCTTAAGCTTCTCTGCATAAAAGGGCCGAGGGTAATTGGTACTGCTTAATTCGCTCAACTTTATACTCGAGATGTACGTTGTACGATACCCCAAACATTTTTGACATCAAACTTCGAGAATTTTAGGTTATGTTTGGGGGATGAGATGAGAAATCTCATCTCTATCTCATTTCATCTCATCATTACATCTTTTTCAAATCTCCATATAAAATATAATAAACAATTCAACTTTTTTAAATTTTAATTTAACTTTTTCAAATCTCAAAACAATAATAATATTAAAAAATAATATTTTAAACTTTCATCTTAATACTATTCACAAAATTTTTAAAAATTCTCATCTTAATAGCACTATTTTATCAAATTCTAATTTGTTTATTTATAAATCCGTTGCTTGAGCAAATGAATCGATCACGTATTTCTGTTCACTTTCTCCATTAAAACTTTGATTACCATCCTCCCACTCATCCACACAAGGTTTCGTGTGAAATGAGATAAGATGATTTTAGGTAAAATTTAAAAATTAAATAAAATATTCTTAAAATATTAATTTTTAATATTATTATTATTTTAAATTTTAAAAAAATTAAATTATTTATTATATTTTATATTAAAATTTAATAAAATTATAATAATGAGATGAGATGATGTATCCAGACCTAAATTATTTGAGAAGAGAAAACTTCTCTCTACAGATAATGACATTTCACTTTTAATAAACAACTCCGTAAAGTGCTCAAATGACTAATTCTTGGTGTATTGCACTCAAAGCAGCGTGGCATTAGACCTTGTTCGAATAGCTGTAAGTCCCAATGAAAATTAAGCTAACTTGGGTAGCGAAGACAGGAGGGAAACGCAGAGCCAGAGATGGAACCAAAACAAGAGCTTTAAACGAAGGTGGAGAGCTAATTGGTGAATGTATGTGAGAGATCTTGGACTTGGAAGAAGGTCAGTTACTGGGTTCTAAGATTTAAAAAAAAAAAAAAATTTATATATTACACTATCATCCTACTTTTATCTTGCTACGTAAGATGTAGTATAATTATCACCGTTTAATAATTTTTTATTAGATAATTATTTATCATCCAATAATGATAAATGTGTCACATCTTACATGGTAGAATAAGAGTGTGGTATATAACATTACTTTTTCATGGAGTGATGGTTCTTCTCGCTTTCACATCAAAACAACAAAAGGGTTTTAAGTTCGAATAAGGAATCCATCAATAAAGAAACCCAACAAAACTCCTCAATCAAATTTGGTTAAAGAACCTGAACTTCATTAATGAATTCTTAAAATAAAAACCATACTCCCTCGGGCTTGTGGTTCCTCTGAAGCATCGATCCAAAATGCTTCATCTATTCACTTCATACAAAATCACTTTGGTAAAAGCTATCTGACTTTCTGAATTCACTATTGGTAGAGTATTTCCATCGGAGAATGACATTTGACATCATTTGGGAAAGAATGGAGCAGAATCCCCTTTTGCTTTTCATTTTTCTAGCGTGTTTGTCAAGTCGATTAACAAGCAAATTAACCATGCCATGGATAAAGGAAAAGGCTCTTCTATAACATCTCAGCATGCATTTGAGTGCCTCTTATCTGAATAATTCACAATAATGCACAAATCCAATATACAAATCTCATCCAATTAGGAAAGGATGCTGAATTCACCACTTCGTGAGATTTCATACGCAATACAACAAAGTAGTAATTCACACACAAGATACATGGAAAAAGTAATTCTATATACAACAAAGGAGTCCTTGCAAGTACTTACAGTCAAGACGCATTATTATCATGGATTTGGTGTAACCCAAATTGGAGGCCAGTGTCTCTGAGAGTGCGAACTTCGCCGATAACAGGGTAAAGGTTCAATGCTTCCATCACATAACTTGAAGATGCCTAAATCATAGTCTCCAAAGGCGAATTCCTCATTGAATTCGCAATAATCATCGGTGAAATAGATACAGTTCCCTGAACATGCCGGAACATCAGAAGTCGACAACGACAATGATGAATTCCCCCCCACAAACAACGTCCGGTCACCTAAGCCGGTGACCCTCTCCCACAATGGCCCGTTCCAATTTATTCTGAAAATCTCAAATTTGACCGTTTTGAAGAAGAAATTCAGGTCGACGTTGTCGTATACGAGGTCCAGATACCGTGTGACCAGTAACAACTCGTCCTCGTCCTCTGAATTCACCAGATACTGTATGTCGCCCCCGAATTGACTCGGCGTTTCGATGATCGAAACCCTCGGCGACGCGCCGCTGACATCGCACACCGCTATGGCGCCGTTCTTGTCCACAGCGTAGAATAGCTCTTTGTGATATATAACGTCCTCGGAGAAAGACTTCGCATCATGAATGAAAGTCCAGGATTGGTCGCCGTTCTTACAGAAGGCTAAGTCCCCCGTCAGGTTGAGTATCGCCAGTGCAATAAAGTTGTTATCACCCGCCGGGCTCACGGAGAGAATGACTTTCTTGATAAAAGAGTCGCGCATTTCCCTCAAACTACACCTGTAGATGTCACCGGACGGGGCTGTTAGCGCATACTCTTTACCGATTTCAGAGTAATTGAAGCTGAGGACAATCGGGAAGGTGGAGAGCGGGGGGAGTTCAACCTTGGCTCTGGTGAGAGGGTTTATGAGAAGGATGGCTGGGGTTTCGTCCATGATCACGAGCCAACCATGGGAGGAGCCACAACAACGCTTTTGGTGGGAGGACTCTGGATACTTGAGGAGGCGGATTTTTTGAGCGGAGACGTCAAAGAAGGCGCGGTGGGATTGAGATTGGGATCGGGTATGAGGAAGCATGAGCCAGGGGAGTTGGGGAGGGAGGTGGCGTGGGGTCTTTGGGACGGAGGATCGCCAGCAGTGACAAACGGATCGAAATCGAAGGTAATCGGCATAAAGGGTGAGGTTGTTGGAGATTGATTCCAGGAGTTCCCCGGGAAGTTGGGTCCAGTCGACGGCCATTTTCTATGGATTTACTGTGTTTCAGGAATCACAGGCCTTGGTACCGAGTCGGAAAGCGCTAAAATCTGATCTTCTTCCTTCGATACCGTTGGTGAGCCCCTCTTTGTCGCATTTGAGATTGTGGCCCCACACTTGCGTAAACAGGGAGAATTCCGACATATGAAAATAAATGCGTTACATTTGACCTCTAATAAATTTATAAATTAACGTGAAGTTATATAATATCTTTAAATTGATGTAGATTATAAACTTATAAATGCTACATCTCGAATGGCTGAGTCTTATGACAGCTAATTTTTATAAAGACGTGGGCATTAGATCACTCTTATAAAATTAGTATTCATTTCAATAAATTAATGTCTAAATTTGTAATTTTCGTAAAATTAATATCTGCTATTAATCTTTCGTTAAAAGATTATGAGAAAATTGCGACACGTATTAGAATGTCAGATATTTCAGGTGTTAAATCAGTTTGACGATGAAGTTAGCTTAATGCTTAAGAACTGGGCGGGGCCCACAGCGTGCACAAGACCACACATGTTATCCTACACCCGCGGCGTAGAGCCATGAACCGTAAATGGTGAAAGATGATCACGACGCGATCAACATGGACATTAGTAAACCAGATCGACGCTGGATCTCATTGAACGCCTTGTGACTTCCCAGTCAGCGTCTCCAGCGTCGCACTCCTACTGACTGTGAACATTCCCTCCATCCACCGCGTAAACAAACTGCCGAAGAGACAGACGTAGAGATTCCCCAACCCAATTCAAAAAAGAAAATACTTTAATTGCAAAGGATTGTATAAAATAAATTGATTTAATATAATAAATTAGATTGTAAAATTCATGAATTTAATGAAGCCACTTGATTTACTTTCTGTAGTGTCGGTAACAGTTCTCATTCAAAAAAGCCTATTCCCTTTTCCTTTCATTCCAGTAGAGAGAATTCGGAACCTGCTGCTTTAGTTGCGTAAAAGGCGAAAAGCGAATCGTTTATCGAGTAACTTCGAGATTCTCTGATTGCTTTTTTTTTTTCGTCTTATGGATGGTATTGCGTGATTACAATTTGGTCGTCTCGGTCGAATCTTCAACCTTTCGTTCTATTTATTGGTCCGAAGTGCAAGCACATAGCCCACGCTTCGATCGCAACCTCGAGATTTGTGTCTGTGGCTTCCATTATATACTCAAACTCAGAGTTTTCTATTCTTTCTCGTTGATTTTTCTTTGTTACAATTCCTGCTAGATCTTACTGCATGGCTAGCCTGTTTGGGTTTCAGTTTGTAACTGTTGCATAAACATTGGTTCTTATATGATTTGGAAACATGTAAAGAATTACGCTTCTTTAGCCATGTCCCAGGGTAACTCTTCATGTGACATGTCTCTTAGAAAAATTGTCAGTTTATAAATTGTAGCAGCATCTACAAGTCAATTATGCTTTAAGTTTTTTTTGTTTCCGAAGTCGGATTCCTTCCATTCTATCTGTTTTGAGGAAAGTAGTAGAAAAACGGGTATTTGTAATTTTTTATTTTTTTGGAAGAAATGACTTGCGACGAAAACAAATTATTTTAATTGAAAATTAAAATAACCGGTAGTATATAAACAAATCTCTTGCAGCTATGGAAGTGTTAACATTGATTAGATGTGTTGCGCATGGCATCGTTTCTCCTCTCTCATTTGAATATCAAAGGGGTCTCTAATGTTTCTCTCGATGCCTGTGTATAAGTCGAACAGTAGCCTTAAGTTGTGAGTTTGATGTGGATGCAGGAGATCTGTTGGTGCTTTATATTGTGGGATCCGGCATCAGCGTTTGGAAGACTGCCACCTGATTATTATGAGTTACCTGAGCAACGTATGAATCCTGCTTTACATCTGGCTCTTTTACTTGGTTAATAAAATTGAGGACCGGACGGCTTTGTTTGCCCCAGCTTTGCGAATCGCATCCCCGCGCAACGACATTGTTTGTGCGCCCCTTACGGTTCTCGCTCAGTGTTTGCAACGGCTGGGAGGCAGATTTTTTTAAACAAATTGTTTCTTCATACATGAATACTTTTCAATGAAGTTTTTTAACCTGCTTTTTGCTTTTCTTTGTCTAACCTTATCGTTGGTTAATTGCAGGATTTTGATGAAAGTAATCGGCAGAATGATCTGGGTATGCCTCTTTTCCCTTTGGAAATGCATTTCGTTCTTTGGTATCTTACTAATGAGAACATTGGTGGAATTAAAATGGCTGTAAGTCATGAATTGAAATAAAATATGCTTTCTCCCATTAAGGATGGAATCTAGTATCTTAATATATCAATGCCTGCAACCTGTACCTCTGAAGTGACATAGTTCAGCCTTGTCAATTGTTTTGTGTTTCGCTTGCAGGGTTATGGTTAGAAAATGTGGTTAGATATAGAATGATATGAACATAATGATTTTTGGTAAGGTAAATTAAATATTAATTAGATGATGAGAGCTATACAATTCTGCTATTTTTGTGTGATGATACACATACTCATATAAATGGAAAGCAAAGAAAATAAATAAATTAAAGTGGAATTATCGTTTCAGGAAATGGCAACTAAAATGTTTGAATCATGAACGAAATGGGAGATAGAAAATATAAAGTTGACTTTCAACGGCCACACAAGAAATTAATAGGATAATCATGAACTTCTATAAAATCAAGTTCAGAAAAAGGACTTGACTGCAATTTTCAAAATTTTTAACTTGATTGCATCTTTTTTAACACCAGGGACCAAATTAGAGCCTCATATTTTTTTTCGGGATTAAAAGAGGCATGCCCTATTTTTTATTAATGAAATAAACATAAGCCATAATCTGTAAGATTAACTGTTATTTTTTAAAATAGGGTTTGTAAAGGAAAAGACGTGGACATTTCTAATGATTTTAAATCATGGTTTTGGATTCATTTGCAGGTGCAGTCATACGCAATGGAAGGGAAATTCTTTTCCAGGTAAATTTGACAAGGATGTTGTCTTTTAAGGCTTCGTTTGGATACTTTAGAATATCTTAGTATATCAATGAATAGTAGTGAAATAGTTTGTGAATAGTAGTGAAATGATTTGAATTAAGATGTTATTGGATTTTGGGAAAGGAGAGAGAAAATGTTGAATAAAAATATTATAAAGTTAAAATATTGTTTGAATATTATTTTTTAACATTATTTTTGTTTTGAAATTTGAAAAAGTTGTATTTTTTTTTTTTTTTTTGAAGGTTTGGGAAAGTTCTAATGATTAGATAAAAGAGTTGAAAATTTAAAATTCAAATGTGTTTTGTGTTTAAGTGATGTTTGGGAATGAAATGTTTGAGAATATTTGAGTATACCTGAGAATACTCTTGTACACAAACGGGGCCTAATGTAACCATAGAACTAAAAGACATAGCAGGGACCATTATTGCCACTCTATATTCTACACATAAAATCTGTTATCTGTTTGAAACAGAACAAATTAGGATTAATTGCTTTTCCCTCCACAAACTACCACACACATCATTAACAAGTTTCATTTTACGTGCAAGTGGCAATAAGGTGGTAGTTCATGAGGGAAAAGGGAATTAAGCCAACAATTTAATTTATCCAAATAGGAATTTTCATGTGTCTAACACTGAAGCTTTTGTAGCTTTATTCTGAAACATGCTAGGCTTTGGTTACATTCAATCATATTTTAACGGATCTAAGTATTTGAATGCTTGAACCTGCTATGAACATTGGAGCACATAGATGATGACATGATTAAAAATGCTCTACAGGCTTTTAACTGGGAGTCTAAAAAACATGATTGGTGGAGAAATTTGGAAAGCAAAGTTCCTGATATGGCAAAATCTGGATTTACTTCAGCATGGTTGCCACCAGCAAGTCATTCCATCTCACCTGACGGTTGGAGGCCTCAATACATTAAACATCCAAAAATCACATGTTGTCTTTTTAGCAGATACTTGACTAGTTTACTATTTTTGTTGTCATTTTCCTCTCAATTCCAGGTTACCTTCCACAGAACCTTTATTCCCTCAATTCTTCATATGGTTCGGAGCACCTTTTGAAAACTTTACTTCAAAAAATGAAGCAATACAAAGTTAGAGCAATGGCTGACATTGTAATCAATCATCGCATTGGTACTACCCAAGGGCATGGGGGAATGTATAACCGCTATGATGGAATTCCTTTAGCATGGGATGAACATGCTGTCACGTCTTGTACTGGTGGATTGGTAATGATACTTATTGTAGCTAAATCTTTCCTATTAAACAAAACTTATTGTAGCTAAATCTTTACAATTGGCATGATGAGTACTATTTTTGTAATGTATCTATACCATAATGTTCCAGGGTAATCGAAGCACTGGAGACAATTTCCCTGGAGTTCCAAATATTGATCATTGCCAACAATTTGTTCGAAAAGATATTACTGAATGGCTCCAGTGGCTACGCAAGAGTGTTGGCTTTCAGGATTTTCGTTTTGATTTTGCAAGAGGGTAATGTTCCTACATTCTGAAAACAATTTTGCTTTAATTGGATTTACTTGGCTCATTCTTCATGTCTCTGTAATGCTTTGATTTAGCTATTCAGCAAAATATGTGAAAGAATATATTGAAGGAGCTAAGCCATTATTTTCTGTTGGGGAGTGCTGGGATTCTTGCAACTACAATGATCATGGCTTGGACCATAACCAAGGTATTCTACTTCATTTATGTTTTTCAGGGACCAGAAATTGGTTTTAAAAGTTGTGGAATGAAAAATGAGAAAAATAGAAAATAATAAAGCAACTCTTGATGTTGACTGCATAACCAAGATGTTTCTTGTAGTATTTTATATATGTTTTGTAGGATAGATGTACTAGTTATTTTTGGCTTTGGAGTCTGATAACTTATAGACATGAAGTTATCTTGATTTGCACTATTTTATCATATTGGATATCATATTCTCTTGATGCTCTTCTTTTAACATATATTTTCTTATGTATGTATGAAGCACTTCAGGTAAAGGCACACATTCCTCACATAATTGGTCATTTGAGCATTGTTGATTCTTATGAAGTTTTCTTTTATTTCCTGTTAAAATGCATCCCTGTTGGGCAAGGATGGTTATTTCCAGTCCTTTTAAGTTTTATTCTCGAGTTTTGTCTGGGTACAGGAGCTTATTTGCTAGAGTAGTGAGTTAGCTTTTTAAGAGATGTGTGGAATACTGGATGGTATCATGCAAGATATGCAGTGTTAGAGAATGCTAAGCTATATCGTACCCTCTAGAAGACGGGGTTGATGAGGTGTCCCTACCAGATCCTTTTCCAGAACATTTTCTTGTCATATCATAAATGTTTCTTCTACGTATATGGAATGGATAGAATGAGGGCAGACTATAGAAATCAGCTCCTCCTTTCACTATTTCTTTCTCCATAACAACTGTGTGGTATTGGAGCAAGGACATTAGTCCTTTTCTTGTTCTGGTAGCCTTCTTCACGTCTTATTCCTTTTTTTTGATCTTTTCTTTTTCTTCTATTTCTCCATTCCTAATTTCTTTGCATCTGGTTGCTGTTTAAGTGGTAGCTTCCAACATTAGGATGTTGTGGATAGGTGTATGCAGACGGCTTGGTTTGTTGTCATCTTCATCACCATCATATCGTTGTTTAAACTCTGGTAGAGGAGCAACAGACAAGTAAATGGCTGACATGGTTACTGATTTCAGGACATGAGAGGTTACCCAGGGTGTTGAGTTTTTGGTTGGTTGGAGTTTTCTGTGGCCCTTCCTAGTCGATTCATGGCAATTGACAGTGGTTCTCGGTGGTTGTATGCTGGTTGGTTTTCTGATGGTAGAGTTTTCTGTTGCTGTTGCTCTAGTGGATATTGTTAGCCTTAGTGTCTGCTGAAGTGGTCATCCTCGATTTTATCTGGGAAGTTTTCAGCCAGTTCATGGTGGTTTGGGGTGTATCTGATGGTGTCTTCATTGCCAATGGTATTTGTTGGTGTCGGCATTGGAGTTTTTTTATCATTTTTTGAGCATTGCTGGTGAAGCCTCTTGCCAGAGCTGACAGGGAAGACCCCTGTTGGGATATCAGTAATTCGGTTCAGTAGTTGTTCGTTGAATGACTATTTCTCAATCGGTTTGGGCACAGAGTTTATTAATCACTTTGGCAAGGCTCACTTCTTTCAGTGTCATGGCCCAGATTTGTTCAGATCTAGCTCAGTTCATTTGGTCCAGAATCTCCAGATGCAACTTGGTCACGAGCTAGATTGGTTTGGATCCAGCCTAGTTCATTCGGTGGTCCAGATCGATTCTCAACCCATGCCATTTATCTTAATCCAAACGTTATTCAGATCCTATATTTGGAATTAGATCCACCCCGGGTATTGTACCTTTTTCGGAGGCAACCTAGTATCATGAAAAAGTAAGAAGGAAAGTGTAGTTGCTCAGTTGAGTGTAGAAGCAGGCACAGATCGATGGCTTATACTGCTAGTGAGTTGACTTTATTGCAGCACTCTCTTCAAGAGCTAAGCTTCTGAAACCTACTTCTATTCAACTCTGTTGTGGTAACCAATCGGCTATACATATTGCTTCCAATCCTATGTTCCATGAGAAGGCCAAACATATTGAAGTAGACTACCATTTTGTACGAGGCAGGATACTATAATGTAGACATAGCTACACCATTTTTAATGTTTGCAGAACAACTTGTAGACTTTACAAAGTCATTATGTAGGAGTAAGTTTGAGTCTTTCCATTCCAAGCTGGGCTTATATGACACAAATGCTCCAGCGTTAGGGGGGAGTGTTAGAGAATGCTATGCTTTATAGTACACCCTTTTAGAAGATAGGGTTGATGAAGTGTCCCTATGAGCTGTCTCTTTCCTGAATATTCCTTTGTTTCTCTGTTAGGCTGCGTTTGGTTCCCAAACTCAACTGAGTTCCCTCCACTTTAAACTCCTTCAACCATCCAAACAACCAAGTGAACTGCTTTCATACATGAATTCGGTGAATTTTGTTCCTGTAGATGGACTGACAAAAGCTGATCTCGCGACTTTATTTTTTTTTTTCCGTAACTCTCTCTCTGCTGTCAACTCTATCTCTCTCTGCTGACAAGCATCATCTCTCTCTCTTAGACAAGCCATCAACTCTCTCTCTCTCTCTCTCTCTCTCATTTCTTTCTTCCGGCCAGCACAAGTCTTTTTTTTTTTCAAAATATCACTGCAGGTTGGCGCGATGGGGGACAAGCACTGCCAGTGAACAGTCATGGGTCCCACCAACTTTACAAATTCTCATAAATATATCTAAACTCATCTTAACATTCAAACACACTTTAAGCTCATTTTAGATGGACCACACATAACTTCCTCTACTACTCAACTCACTACTATTCATAAAGAACTGAACTTAGCTCAACATCCAAACGCAGCCTTAATGTTTCTCCTACATATATGGAATTGATGGAATGAGAGCTGAATATAGAAATCAGCTCCTCCATTCACTGTTCTTTCTCCATAACGACTAACACAAGTTTGAAAGTTCAATATTAATTTACAAATACTAGCTTGTCATATAGAAAGCGTGAACTTGGCTTCATTTGCCGGCAGAGAAATGCGATGTTGATATTGTAATTACATCGGTCAATATCATATTCTGTCTTATATTAAACCTCGTCTTCTACAATGTCAACCCCCCACCCAAGTGTGTACCTCCCTTTTTTAAATGATGAATTTTTTTTTTAAATGATGAAAATTTTTTGGTCCTGTGCTTGGGACACTTCCTATTTTTCTATCCATTTGCAAACTCTTCTGCAGATAGCCATAGACAGCGGATAATCAACTGGATCAATGGCACAGGACAGCTTTCAACTGCATTTGACTTCACAACAAAGGGAATTCTTCAGGTATTCCAAATTGTTATGTATCCGAAATTATGCTGTCATAGGATTAGGGTATTGGGGTTTTTAAATCTATCCATTCAATATGTTAGTTAAGTTGATTAGTTAAGTTACGTCAAGAACTTCAATTTCCATTGAGGTCTTATACATTTCCATTATAAACGAATTTATTTATGTATTTCTTTGTAGGAAGCTGTTAAGGGACAATTCTGGCGACTTCGTGATGCTCAAGGGAAACCACCGGGTGTTATGGGATTCTGGCCTTCAAGAGCTGTCACATTCTTAGATAACCATGATACAGGCTCAACCCAGGTACCTGATGTTCTTTGCTATTGTTGCAAGAGGGCTGAGATTGTTCTTAGATCATTGTAGGAGGTTATTGCACTTGCTTCTTGTGCTTGGTGCTCAGTGCACACAGGGAGAATATTTTTTTAATGCATGAAATTGCGGCAAGTAGACATCTCTGCTGTGTGTTGTGCGTCTTTCTGATGACGTCATATCTTTTATTCTTTTGCTTTCTGTCAAATTATTCTAGATTAAACAAAATTGGATACATGCCACCAATCCCTGGATATAAAGTTTAGGTGGCCTTCTGAGCTTAAGGTTGGTATGAGTAACTTGAATCCAGAGTGTACACTGGACGGGTTCTGTTTGGTCCATAGAATTGCTTACCCACATAATGTCATGATTAAAATTTTGTTAGGTTGACAGTGCCCCTCACCTTTGTGGGCTCGTTCCAACTCCGACATTACTGGCCTAATGTATAGACTTTTCATTTGTCATGTTTATGTATCAGTTTTAGTAGTTTCAGAAAGTAATCTTGTGTTTCGCTAATAGAGACTATGAATACACTCAACATGATCATTTCATTCTTGCAGGCTCATTGGCCCTTTCCTTCAAATCACATTATGGAGGTAAGTGAACTGGTTGTATCCACGTAATATACCTGCTTAAGTTCAATTCTTGGGGTCCCCAGTTGTTTGTATAAATTTTGATCCTAACAAGAAAATAACTTATTAATTTAATAATCCAAATTTTTAACTCATCTAATAGAGCAAGGTAATACCTATTGATCATCCATGTCACCAGTTTCCAATTTTCTGTGTCTATTGATACCAATATTTTGCTTAGGTGCATAAATATTCCTGTTAGAAAATATTTTAGTCACAAAGAGATTTCACAAAATTAAATTCATAAACAACTGATGTAACTTGATGTGATATGTTAGATTGTAAAGCTATTTTTATTGTAAAGTAGATCTAACGTATTATATGAAGCCATGTCAATTTATAGATTTATTTTTGTGGAATCTCTTTATAACTATAGCACTTCTTTTCCTGTTAATTGTCTACCCTTTCAGGAAATTGAACAATTAGGGAACTTGTGGATACATTCAAAGTAGTTACATTAACAACTGTGTCCGAGTCTTCAACTTAAATATTTAATTTATTGGCAGAGGCAAAAGCCTGGGATGGATTTTTTTTTAGTTTAAACTTTTATGACATTATTTTCTGCAGGGCTATGCATACATTCTCACGCATCCAGGGATACCAACAGTGTTTTATGACCATTTTTACGATTGGGGTGATTCGACTCATGACCAAATCACGAAACTGGTAAGCTACCAACTATTTTCACTTGTTGAGTTGTTCTGCTTGAGCAAAAATTCTCCATAGTTAAGCTTCTCAAATATGATGTCTCCAGATGGACATTCGAAGGCGTCAGGACATTCACAGCCGTTCATCTATAACAATTCTGGAGGCACAGCCAAATCTCTACTCTGCAATGATTGGGGAGAAAGTTTGCATGAAGATTGGTGATGGATCCTGGTGTCCAGCTGGCAGGGAATGGACACTGGCAACTAGTGGCCATAGATATGCAATATGGCAGAAGTAAGGCTCTTCAGCTATTTTATTCCCTAGGCATGTGCATGTCTATATTTGGGCTGGAGGCCTGAGGCTGAGCGTTGGTTTTTCCCAGCAGCCATACTGTACATTGTGTATCAATAAAGCCCTCCAATCTCCAAGTTTGATACGGGAACCGGACCGTTGAACAGTTTTTCATTTACCTTCTCAAGTGCGTACTATATATATATATATATATATAGAATAATGTTAGTTTGTTCTCTCACTTTGCTCTCTCATTTTGACTGCTCATATATTTGATATTTTTTTACATCAGTAAGTGACTATTAATGTATTGAATTTTTTTAATTTTTCAAAAATATTTAAAGATGTTAAAAAAATAAAAAAAGAAATTGATGAGTTTTGCCTAGACGGCACGCCTAACGGTTACTGCTAGGTGGCAGTCTAGTATCACTCACATATATATATACATATATATATATATACCATGCAAGCAATGAAAGGAAATTAGGATCTTTAAAAAAATCTTTTTTTTAATTGTGGGTCTTTCTTTTTAAAAAAAAAAAAATTATGTGCAATTAGTTTTGTATATTTTTTGCAAACTGTATTATTATTTTTAATATAAATAATTATTTTAATCAATCACATCAATAGAGTACATAAAGAATACACAAAAATAAAATGTACCATAACTCGAAAAACTTTAAGAAATTCACTCCTGAAGTCTGAACTTGACTTGTAATACAACATTTTGTTGCTTGCTCTGGAATTAGCTACAGCATGGATAATTACAGAGACATATTCCTAGTCTGGAGCAAAAGGAGATGTTGCTTGCTTTATGGAATTCTCTCTTCTTTGGGTCTGACAAGAAAGATTGGACAATTTGATTCCAGTCTGATACGTCCTCTTGCAGTCAACACAATTAGTTTTGTGATGCCAAGGTGGTTTGAGGGGGAAAACAAAAGGAAAAGAAAAGGTCCATTTTTTCAAATCTTTATTTAGGCTTTTCAATCAAAAAAAGCAGCTGCCCCATCAAACTATTGTTTGAAAAAGAGCCTATGATGGACTCGAAAAGTCCCATAGCAGGCAAAACGCAAAGGAATCCAACAGAGGTTTTGGAAACTACAATCTCTCATCATGACTCGTGAGATGCAGCCAGGTTTCTTTCCGGTCATGAGGTTAATTGTAATACCGTATAAGAACGAAAAAGCTGGTTATCACTTGCTCTGGGGTTGAGAGGGAGAAATGTAAAGGAGGGGCTTTGATACAGCTAGTCTTGAATGTTGAGAGACAGAAAGAATCACGTGGAAGTAGAGCTGGAAAGAGAGTCGCCCGCATCAACATCATGACCATCGTCATCACCCTCATCATTCTTCTTTTGAATTTGAAAACTCCTCCCATACAACACCTCTCTTCCTATTTCCCCTAACATTCAACCCAATTGACCCATCTCTCTCTCTCCTCTCGACAGATATAGTACTATAGCAGGGTCTATTATTTAATTCCCTGTTAGATTTATAAATGTGATTTCTGTTTTGGCTGTTTCACCAAAATAGTTACTTTCTTTGTACTGTTTTTGGCCTAAATAGTACTTAGCGTTTGGATATAAAAATACTCTTAACAATATTATTATATTGTTATATTATAATTTTTTAAAATTTTTATATAAAATATAATAAATAATTCAACTAGTGCTTTTGTAAAATATAATATTTTAACAATATTTTATTCAATTAATCTAAAACTATTTCATCTCATCTCACTATCCAAATAAGCATTTAAAGTCATTATTTGAAATTTATGGTCCACACTAAATTTCGCTTATTTGTGTTGGGATGTATCTACAATATTATCTGTAAAGTGAGGGAAATAAAAAAAAAAAGTACCTCTAATATTATTTTTTACAACAATTTATAAACGGATTTACAAGGTGCAATGTCGAATGTCAAAAAGATTTGAGTGCCTTTTCTAACAAGATAGATTAGCAACTAATGAAAGGGTCATATATATATAAATATATATTATAATATAATATATAACCGAAGTACGCATGCATGAATATTAAGGGCCTCTATGTCTAGAGCCATCATGAATGCATGGCAGCATATAAATATGTGTGGGTCTCAGTGAAATAATTAGCATTTTAATATTAGTTTGACATTGTGTATATGTGAAGGTCCTACATCTATGTACTATGTCTAGAGCCATCATAAATGCATGGCAGCATATACTATATGTGGGTCTGGGTGATATAATTAATTACCATTTTAATAGATAAGTTTGACATTAATTATCATTTATCGGCAAAGCATGCATACATGCCCATGCCTTGAATTTATTAGGTAGCGATGTTGACACCTCAGCTTCACACTTTCTTTTACAAGTCAAAGCAGTTGCATGCCAACTAGCCAGCTGGTACGAGTACTTCGTGCATATATAATCCAGACAACAGAAAAATGCAAAATAAAATATAATAAAATATTAATATTAATATTAATAATAATTTCGAACCTTATCTAATTAAAAAATTTTATTTATCATCTTCAGATATTATTTTTTTTTTTATGACCGACTATATGTGTGGTATGATGAGTAGAAAAATTTAATAAATTTAAAAAAATTATATATATATATATATATGATGAGTAGCCTGTGTGAATGACTTGACGCTGCTTTTATACAAATAGAAAACACTAGTGGCCCCCAATCCCTGCCATGACACCTAACACTAAAAGACTTTTCCAAAAAGGAAACTAATAAAAGAGAAAACGATGGTAAAAGTTTACACTAAGACTGCACAGAG
Source organism: Pterocarya stenoptera (assembly GCA_003123785.1). Taxonomy (NCBI): domain Eukaryota; kingdom Viridiplantae; phylum Streptophyta; class Magnoliopsida; order Fagales; family Juglandaceae; genus Pterocarya; species Pterocarya stenoptera. Next base: position 17,090 of record QEOT01004859.1, read on the forward strand.
CGCAGGTAACAAAGTGCATGAACTTTTTTGAAAGCTTAGATTGAAGCATATATGCTTAAAACTATTATTTTGTTTCTGGTGAGTTTTCCATATTTTACACAAATGTTCTTATATATCCTGCAACCAAGAGCAGCTGTTCTTCATTTTGCTTGTTCCATCTCATGCCACTTTCACCCCCAGAATTAAAGAAAAAGGTAAGAAATTAAAGGTAAATGCCACGATCCTTTGTGTTTATCTAAGGTGCAGGGCGGCAGCAGCAGCAGCAACAGAACCCCATATTGAACTTGCTTGGCGTTGGTGAATTTTTCACACTTATTCTCGATCTAGTTACTGATGAAACATTAATTATTCTTCATAATGTCTCATTTCCCAATGATTCAATCATGTCTTAGATCACAGAAACACAGCATGCATGCAGCAGAACATTAACAGGTCTGTACCGCTCACAGACTAATGGGGTGTAAACAGCTAGGTTGGCAACAAAGTCAGCAACTATCCACCTATAAATTCTTAATTCTCCGTGGGATTGATCCCTTTTATTATTTGATCTTGATCTCCATGTGTGGTCGATCCAACTCTGAATTGAATAGGGTTAAAAGATTAATGGCATATGGTTGGAGGAGGTAGATTTGGAGCAATAAATAGTACGACTAGACAAGGATTGGTATCATAAATACACACACACGCGAACACGTATAAACAATGAATATTTGTGGAAGTTTGTCCTCACAAGGATTGATGCATGAAGGAGGTTTCAAAGGGAGGCGTGCACAGGGTATTTTGATGCCTTGTGGTAGTGATGAGTGCGACGTATCGATCGACAAAAGGGGATATTTTCTCATATCTCTTCCTCTCTGTGTCCCATCTGTGCATTTCTTTGGCTTTTTCTTTTTCTTTCTCTCTCTTTTAGGACAACAACAGAACACACTACTAACTTTGTATTCCAGTCAATGTAAAAAGGAGTACTCGACTGACTTTATATAAAAAGGTTCATGCATGGAAGACATGAGTGCTGCTAATTAATACAATAACTGCCGAGATTGACCTGTTTTGACCTTTTTATTCTGAGTTTTTTTAGGGTTCCACTTCCTGGCTAGGTCAAAAAAGTTCGAATTGCTTTGTGGGTTTTGAATGCTGTAGTTTTTTCTGATGTTGTGATTCCACACTAGGTGTAAAATCTTGTTGAGGTGACGAGACATCTGTCAACCGGCCAACACCTGCGTATGGTTTCTATTTTTTTTTTTCACTTTTTTTTTTTTTCATCTCGATCTCTATTTAAGTGATTTTTAAGCAGCAAAGAAAGTTTTCTACTCTTTTTAAGAAAAATCTGATCATTTGTTTAGGTTTTTTTTAGAATATAGAATAAATCTAAACATTTTTTTTACAGAAAATTAAACCCACCTTATGATTTTTTCAAACACCAATCTTTTAAGTTTATAAGTTCACTTTCATAAATTTTAATACAAAACAATCCATATGGTTGCGGATCCCTCGCTCATCTTTGATCTTATTGTGGTTATATTATAGGGAGTATTGGAAGGAGAAAGAGTTGCGCTGGTCACAATTGGATGGTAAAATTTAGATGTCATTTAGATGGTGAGTCGAGATGAGTTGATTTGAGATAAAAATTAAAAATTAAATAAAATATTATTATTATTTTAAATTTTAAAAATAGTGAATTATTTACTATATTTTATATAAAAATTTAAAAAATTTATAATTATGAAATGAAATATTTCTTACATCCAAACGAGACTTTAGTGCAACATTCTAGATTATGAAAAGGATTTGAATAAGACTGCATATTATTTGAAACTGATATATAAAAGTTCTAACGAAATCTCATGAAGCAAATGAGTTCATGCTTTAAATGACTAGCGAGCTAGTAAATATTATTCTTGAAATTAATATAAAATTCGGCTTCACTATTAAAAAAATTAAATGTAAAACTCGACACTCAAGACATCTTTATCATAGTTACCAGGATTCATGCTTTTGATATATAAAAGTTCTCATGAAATCTCATGAAACATATGAGTTTTTACTTTAAAGAAAATGCGAGTGAATATTTTAGAAATGTGAGATCGACATTCAATACATCTTTATCATCATGTTTATCGTGATTCATACTTTTACTTTTCAAGATCGTGGGAAACAAACATCATATCTAATCTCGTGACAGTCGTATAGATCACTACCATATTTTTGTTTTTCTTCAAAACTTTTTTACTTCAAAAAATGATAAAATTTTTTCGTCAGTCATTATTTATCATTCTATATTTAATAAAAAACACTTGTATATCCTATGAAACACTTATATAGTCTATAAAAAAATTATAAATATAAAATATAAAAATAAATAGTAATTGATGTATAATATTTTTTTTAAAAAAATATGATAAATATTATTATTATTATTATTATTTCCTTCAAAATCTTCATAAAAAGGACCCAAAATCACTTTCCACGTATTCAAAACACAAAACACCTTTTAACTCCGAAACGCCCAAAACAAGTTGACCGTTGAAAAGAATTGTCAAGCGGAGCCGACGTAATTAAACATTTGACTTCAACAAGTTGATCCTCGAATTCCATAGACAATGTCCACCGTTTTGTGGAATCAATGCGTGTGTATGGACTCCACCGCAACTATAAAACGGATGAGGTACGTCTCTCGTTGTCTCTCTCTTGGATTGGAGTGGGAGAGATCGGGACAATTTTATGGAAAGAACAATTTATTTCTCCAATTAAGTAATAATTGAACAAATTCTTGAATATAAGTAAATTCCGATTTTAATTTAAATGACGAGTAACACAATTTTTTTTTTTTTTTATCAATTTGTTTTAAATGGATGAAAATGTTTTAAAATTTGAATTTATTTTACATTTTAATTAAGTGTTAATGTTCCGGGACCAAATCTGCTTGAATGTTAAGAGTATTTCACGTCATCTGAGTTTATCTGTAAATAATAATGAGTTCAAATGTTTAAGTGAGTTTTGTGAGTTCCATCGAAATGTATTTAAACGTAAGATATAGTTTGAGCTATGATTTATTAAAAAAATATCAAATCATTTGTCATTGTAACAATGAAATAATAATAAAAGTTTCATGATGAGTCAAGATGAGTCAAGATAAAAAATTGAGATTATTTTAAATAAAATAAATTTTAGACATTTGGATGAAGATGATTCATCATAAGAAATTATTGCACATGATGGCTTTTGTTTGAATTTATAGATGAGTTGAATAAAATTTTTATATTTAAAAAATTAAATTATTTATTATGTTTTGTGTAAAAATTTTAAAAAAATAAATTGATAAAATGAGATGAATTGAAATAAATTTTTAATCCAAACCAAAATATAGATTAAATTAACGGGATAACTGAAAATAGACGTTACAGTGCTATTAGTTGCAACAGTTCATAAATTTATAATATTTCGTAGCAGTTAATACTGGATTAATTTCACGTGAATGAAATTATGAAACTAGAGTTGGTTCAAGTTTCAACAGTTTGAAAGCCAGCAGTTCCTAAACTAGAGTTGGTTCAATAGTTAAGACCCATCAAGAAGGTTGCTGCTAAATCTGCGTCAGATATTTTGGATAATTTCTTAGTAAGCTCTTGACGGTTACGTGTGAGAGATAGCTCGTAGCCATTGTCACATTACATCACATAAATACAGGAGGTGAAATATATAACTAAGATTCTCCTTAATCCGAAATCGATTCGGCTTCTAAACTTGGCCAATCCCTTTCCATCATTTCTGCAGAGAAGATGGGTGTGTAGCTCTCGGCATCAGAAACGAGGGACGAAAAGAGGTTAAGAGAAGGGGATGAGAAAGGCAAGAAAAGATTGATGGGAGGGGAAAGGAGGTTCGTTTCATCAGGAACGAGGCCAAGTAAGGGGAAGAATAAGTATGATCATCCTTTGATCTTCTAAATATGCCACCTATGTGAATGAACCATCTCCTCTACTTCACTTTTCATCTCAATTATTAATTACACCCACCCTCCTATCTCTCTCTCTCTTCTCACTCTCTCATTTAATGTGCTTGCTCATCACATCTTAAATAGAACCCATCTGCCGCTCTCCCTCTTGCTCTTCTTCTCCCATGTAGTTATTAGTTCCTCCGTTTCTGTGTGTATGAGTTTGTGTTTAGATCTTCAATGGTGAATACAAGGACAGTGCTTTCATGTGGGTTTAACAAAGGGTTTTTAACAGAGTTTATTGGCATTCTGTCCACCTCCCCTTCAAAAGAAAACCTAGTCCTCTCTCTCTCTCTCTCTCATGGAGGTGGGCATACTGCCAACTGAGCTCTGTTGGCTTCTCTTTGTAAGATCCCCGTGATGTATCCTCTCCAGCCGTTCTGTTTGTAAGACCCTCGTGATATATCCCCTCAAGGTATAATAGAGCGTTCATATTTCATGATAGATCTCCATGTTCTGCTGGCTAGCTCCATCCATCATTCTATGTTATTTTGCTGATGATGAATGGTAATGCAATGGTAATTTTTGGAGTTGATGTTTATCTACTGAATTAATTACCCCTTGCTCTACTTTCGTTTTGTTTCCAAACAAGAAAGGAACAAGTATATATTTCATCTATTCTTTCTTCTAGTGTTTGTTGCCGTTTCCTCTGTATGCACTTATCAAAAGCATCCTCCATTACAAAATCCTTGGTTTCTGTTTGATCGTATGTAGATATTGCTGTGGCTGCACTTGGGAACCCTAATTGATTTCTTCTTTGTGCCTTCTAATAATCCTTCTTTTTTTTTTGTATTTCTACCTAGGGTCTTTTCTGTATCTTCTTTTCTTTCCATCTGATGCAAGAAGTTTAAAAGCTCAAAAACCTTCTGAGGAACGAAATCCGTCTCTACCTGTACTTTGTACAAAACAAAAGGTGAAAAAAAAGAAAGAACTGATTATGAAAAGTAGAGGGTATGGCGGAAACGGGAAGAAAGACATTATTCTGTCAGAGTTCATGAGACCAAAATTATGGTGCCATTCTGGGACTAATTAGAAATTGTTTTTGCAATGAGCTTCGATGTGTATTATTGTCTTTGTGCATAAACCTGGTGAAAGATTGAGTCAAATGAGAAGGGAGGGGAGAGGGATTTCCAGACTACCGAGGGTTCAGTGACAGCCATAATGGTTAGCCTAATTATTTAGTCACTCAGGCTTTTACTGATACTGAATAAGTTACCCTACTACTTCTTCGGGACCTGCATATACTTAGTAGGCTCATGATTGAAGACTGGCAGTGCTCTTAAATAATGCAATAAAAGCAGTTCCCACATATTTTCACATGCATCGCCTACTACTTTTATTTCCTGTTTATCACTTCAAACTTGAGACGTGTTTGATTCGATGCAGGGAGATAGATCGTGAATCTTAAAATAAAATATTTTTAAAATATTATTTTTTAATATTATGTAAAAATTTTAAAAAATTGTAAAAAGTTAAATGGGATGATTTGAAATGATTTAAAAATTTAAACATAATTATTTATATAAAAAAATTATAAATTATAAGAACGAAGTTTGAAAGTTAATATTTTAGAATATAAGTATTGGTTTGACTAATTGTATATTTAAAATTTAATTAATATCATATTTTTTTATAATTCTTTATTTTATTGAAATTTAATTTTTATATTGAGTTAATTATTTATTTTTTATATAATAATAAAATATTATTAAATTAAAATTTTTTTATTTAATTTATATGTCATATTTTATAATTTTATTAATTTAATATTAATAATAATTATATTTTAATTAAATTAATATTAAAAAAATTATATTTTTAAAAATTATTTAATGTTAATAATAAAAAATATTTGATTGTAAATTAAATAATATTTTTATTAAAGTGAAAAATTAATATTTTAATTTTTAATGAATTAATTTAATTTTTTAAATTTAATTTCATTGTAACTACCATTTAAATAATTTTAGAGATATTTAATTCAATGTCGGATTTTTTTTAATACAAATTTTCTAAATTTTTACTAATCTTTAATGATGAAAAGTTCTTCTGGCCTTCTCTTGTATCGTTATTATTACATATTTTTAGTTGTTTATTTTCACTGCTGAGTTGAATCATGAAAGTGTGCTTGAGTGGGTAGCTTTTTGCTTTCTAGCTAGGTGGAGGTCAAAGCTTGAAAGCAAAAATTTGAAAGGCACGGCCCGAGGACCTTTCAGCTTTCTCAAGAAGGCCTGAGGCTATGGCCGACCCTAGTAATTCCAGCATGTAGTCAAATGTCAGTTCATTTTTTTCCTTGGTTCGATGGCCCCATACATTCTAAGTTTAATCCCCCACTTATATCAGGCATTGCATGCAAAGGTAAAGATTAAATTGGACGTAACAAACAGATCAAGCCCTGCATCACTCTTATGTAATTTGCTTTATGATCACAATATTACCACCCACACGTGTAACTCTCTTCTATATGTAGCGAACTCTCACCCCCGCACGTGAAATTAGATCCAATATTCCAAGCAGGAATACATCAGAAAAGAAAGAAAGAATTGGGTATAAGTCTCTGTCATTTGACAGGATAGAATAATGATTGTCCCTTTGAAGTTATTACCACAATCCTCAGATAAAGCTTGGTGTCTGATACCCTCAGTACTATGTATCTTTTATCCGAACCGGACAAATAACAAGCACAAAGTTAGCTGCAAGAGCTTGCTGTGCTTGCCAAACATCCTCTGGATTCAGATATTATGTTCTTTGAGTTGGGGGCCACCTAATATTCTGGATATTCATTGAACTATTGTGAACATACTATAATAATACTGAACGCGAGAACAACTTTGTCGCCTTTCTTGAGGAGTTCAGTATCACTGGGCTATATCGAGGATGTACCAGCCATTAGGTGAATCATTCCCTGTGATATAATCTGTTGCTATCTCTCACAAGGCGGTTGTTGGGCAGTCTAATTACTAGAAAAGGAAATGGATTTTGCGACATAATTTCCTCCACATTCTATATATAAATATATAAATATGTTTTAATATATATTTTTAATTTTATTCTTTTAAAATTATTTCAAATGTTCTATTCACTGTTCATATAAAAAAATATTTGATAAAAAAAATTTAAAAAAAATATAGAATGTGAAGTGTGAGTGAATATAATAAGAAGTTGTGAAGATTTTTTGAAAGGAAATATGGTTCCTGTGATCACAATATTTTGAGAATAGCAAAATTTTAACATGAAATGATCATAATCTAACATGGGAGAGAGATTAAAGAGTTCGGACAGACATATAATTGCCCTGTTTTTTTTTTAACTATCTTGAGATGGGTGGCTTTGCTGTGCTGAGTAAAAGCAGGCAGAGAATTATGGAGGGTAAGTTACTTGAAAACGTGAATATCGCGTGAGCCTCTCCTGCTCGTAGTCCAAGCAATATCCTCTTACGCATTCCTCTTGCATCATAGAAACTTAAAAAGAGGAGAAGATGGTTGGCTGGGTTTTAACGAAATCTTTTAATGCCTCTTAAAATATAGATGGAGTCAAATCTCATGGGAGAATGATGGTACGATGCTTTTAATAAGTGAAAACATGATATCAGCAGTACCCGACTAATCATAGGTGCCTGCTGACAGGCTTTGACTTTTTTTTTTTTTTTTTTTCCTTTTCTTATTGTTCTATGCTCGACGGAATTACCCAAAAAATTATGGTCCGAGATGGAAACACTCGTATTCTTTTACTCTGGAAATGATGAACATCAATTTAGTTTTAGCAGTTAGTCTCTGAGGTTGCGTTCAAAAACATCAATTTAGTTCTGGAGATGATGAACAAAGAAGCCATAAAAAGGAGTTCTGCAGCACAGATGAGTGACTACCACTTGTTGAGCTCAAAGGCTGCAGCATGGCTTGTAGTCAGAATTACGAACACAGTAAGTCGGGATAATTCTGTGATATATATGTTTTATACTGGTTTTCAGGTGATGCAGTCCCCACACCCGCCCCTGCCCCCACCCAAAAATTAAAAATAAAAATAGAGAGAAAATCATGCACCACTAGATGCAAGGTACATCAAGAATTTCGGGCATCGTTCTGCAATCATAAAATATACAGAATTGTGGGTTCTGATTTAAATTACCGATCAGTCTAATAGTAGCTCTTCAGCTGCATTTGACGGACTTAATAGCTCAAACTAATTCAGAAGCATACCAGTGTCTAACGAGGCAATGAGATTCCCAGATACTATACTCCTATTTCTACATCATTGAAAAGTTAATTTTTCTAACTTCTCATTCAGTGTGTACCTTAAATTCTTTACTGCATGATGTGTCCTTCCACCAGGGCTTTCATCTATTTGACTAGAATGGAATGCCGGTATTGTGAATGGAGAAGCACAGGGCGAGTGTTGAATTGAGAAGGGGCTCTGTGACATCATCCACTTCTGTTTTGGAAGAGCACAACCAAACCTTTCCTGGTCATACAGTGATGTTGAGTCTGCTGGGACTGCTGCTGCTGCAGCACGTTGTTTAGTGGCATCGTCTACATATAGAAGATCATCAATTCTTGCCATTATGTTAAAGGCTAAGCTTTCCATCACTCTAGAATAGCTCTCAAGGATCGACTGCCCAACATCCTGCAGAAGAGATAGACATTACCCATAAAATTTGGCATAAGAGGCTTATTCACTCTGTGTCTGCTTTGGAGGAGAAGATGGTGCTGGGGATTGTAGAAGCACTTTTAACAAAAGATATGAGATCCTCTATGTGGTCTATCAGTTACACAATTTCTGTCCTAATTTCAAGCGATTTTAGTTTTCATTTTCATTTTTTTGTAAGTAAAACATAATAGTTTTCATTTCCAAGATGCTACATTGACATGAGTGGAGGGACAATCTTTCCAAAGAGATTTCTTCTAAATATAGATATTGATATGCTGACCATTGATGTTATTGCCACCTAAGCAACCGTAACAAAACTTAGAAGGGGACCAGAGAACTACAAGTTTCATATAAAGATAGATGCTCAGGAAGTAAACCTTGTTATACTGAATCTTGCTCATATCCAAAGCAGTTTGTGGGAGGCCAGGGAACCTTAGCCTTAAATTCTGTAAGAGGGTCTCAGCCCTACTTGCTAGAAGCTTAGTCTTTTCTATGTCACCGACAAAACCCTTAACCTTGCCACCCCATGTTGACTTCCCAACTTTTGCATGAATTGGATGCCTTTCCAGATACTTCTGCCTCCAAATGTGCACAGCAGCCTCTATCCTGTTTGCTATATCCAGAGTTGTGTACTCTGATGAAAACTCTAAGTAGTCAAGGAGAGACTCCGGGGAGAATTTCTCGGCAGTAATGTAACGGTATAAGATTTCGCCTAAATGAGCTTTTCCACTCTGAAGAGAAAGTAAATGTCATACAGGATTGGATAACCCAGTTGTAGAGAAAATGACAAATCAATGTCTTGAGCAGTTAGGTGCTCATTGGAAGATGAAAAAAATAATTTCTTTTAAGATGGATAGAAAGGCCATCACATACAAGTACCATGTTGCATGAATTAGTAACTGAGAATGTCTAATGATTTGAATCTTTTTTTTTTTTTTTTTTGAGTAAGAATAAAATTTTATTGAATCAAGTAGACATAGCCCAAGTATGCAAGTATACGATAGCGAATGATGCATGATTTGAATTATTGAGAGGGAGTCTGGCCCACACAAGGGAGAATGTTAAAAGCTAAACAAGTGGTGATTTCACACAGTATCATAGCCAGAACAGAGGTCTTGAGTTCGAACCCTAACTCTACACTCTACTCTCATTTAATTAAATATTCCACGTGTTGGGTCTATTCGTTGAGAAGGAGTCTGGCCCACGCGTGAGGGAGAATATTAAGAATTTAAAACAAATAATTAAAATCTACTTTTTTCCTATCAACTTAAACTTTTGGGATAGGTGGTAATTTCATAACAAAAGTACTTCAAAAGACTTACATATGAAAAGATTTACAAACGCCCAACAAAGAGTTTCGCACAAGTGCACTTCAAGTAATTCAAGGGAAAACTCCCCCAGTTCGATAGCCCCTAAAAATTGTCTGCATCCAAGAGGATTCGAACCCTAGACCTGGAGGAAGCATACTACCAAGGCCAAGGCCCTTACCACTTAAGCCAACCCCTAAAGATTTATATGTACATTCATGTTCAAATCCGATAATTTCAATGAGAACATATTTGCTCAAAATTGGACAAATCTAAAAGCTATTTGATAACAGTAGGAAATTCCTGAATTATTTACTTTCTAAGTGTTTCTCAAATTTGCATCATCAAAACCTATGCCTCCAGATATATCAATCAAGGTCCTTGCATGTGTTTGATTATATGATTAGTACTTGGTAAAGGATTGTGTACACCAGAACCACTAAAATATATAAACAAATAACAAAAATCTGAAAGATTTTCAGACCCTGCATTGGTTTATCCAATACAACCTTCAATCTCTATTCCTGAATTATTTACTTTCCAAGTGGTTCTCAAATTCGCATCATCAAAACCTATGCCTCCAGATATATCAATCAAGGTCCTTGCATGTGTTTGATTATATGATTAGTACTTGGTAAAGGATTGTGTACACCAGAACCACTAAAATATATAAACAAACAACAAAAATCTGAAAGATTTTTCAGACCCTGCATTGGTTTATCCAATACAACCTTCAATCTCTGCTACCATGCAAATTACCATGGCACGTCTTTGCTTGCATGCTTGCAAATAAATCATGTTGTCAGGAGTTTTATGTCCACCAAAACTGTAATTTAGCAGCCTCCAAACACATTACGAACTATCCAAAGAACTTTCACTAAATAGAAGCACTATATGAAATTATCTACCATAAGACTATCATGGAGAAAGCCAACAGTCCCCTTTCAATGTATTCAAATTAATGATGGCTGACCCGCTAGCTTTTCTAGAGTCTGCGATATTGAACAGTTGTTCACTAACATCAATTCCCAATCCATAATGCATAGATTACTAAGAATATAAAACAGAACAGATTCTCCATGCAGTTCCCATACCTTGGGCAAGCTCTCCAAGTAAGAAATTGGGATTTCCATCTCAGCCAGCACACTGCTATTAATTGCCATGGCAGCCTTAAGGATCTGAGTTGTGCATTCCCTGGAGTGCTGCAATTTTTTCCTCACACCTTGAGACAAACCATTTGGTGGGACCTTCGGGAAGGGGAGCCACCATTTCTCTTCCTGCCTAACTGAAGGTCTTACTGGGGATCTAGACAAATTATATGCTTCTATGTCATCACTGCCAGCAACAATGATCCCACGATCAACATAATAGAACTCCGAATCGTGAAACCCATCTAGAATTCCATGTAACATTGCATCTAATTTTTTGAGAGCCGGAAGGTTCACATATAAATCTGAGCGAGGCCGAGTCACCATGACCTCAAAGGTGCCACCTCCGGGGAATTCTTGCACAGATGGAATGAGTTCTACAATAGAGTCACTCACACATAAAAGCCATCCCATTTCGCGATGCCACATTGATTTCTTCTGTGGAGCCAATGGCTCCAGCTTCCACAGCTCCCCAAACACAGTAGCTGCCAAATGTAATTCAAGATAACCAAATAACCATTAAAAAAAACAAAACTGAATCAGGATTGGAACGATATGATGAAAAAAGAACATGAAATTAATTTTTCAAGCCTAATGTTATCTATTGCTTTATGTGTCAGTTCCACATAACGCAAAATACATAAATTAAACATGGCGAAATCTTCACTTTCTTCTTTTTCTCTTTTGACACATTCTGAGAAACAAAACGGAGGACCAATTGAAGTAACAAAAGAAATAGTATCTTATTGAAAGATAAGGAAGAAACAAACCGGAAAGGTTTGTGATGGCATTGGAGATAGCAAGAGCGGTACAAACTCCCTTCCCTCCACCAGACATATCTTCTCCAAGCAGAAGCTTAGCAAACCGCTCTTTCATCAACTCAACCTCTGCAATTACATGCATTTAGCTATAGACTAAAACACATGTAGTCATCTATAACATGAACAGGTAGATAATTTTCAGAAATTTCTCAATTTCTTCTTTCTTTTTCTCTCTCTATCTATCTCTTTGCTGTTTTTGTATTGAAGAACTCTCCTTTATACGAGGAATATTTTTCATCACATATAATGAGGTGAAGGCAAACGGATTTTCTTAAAGTAGATTATATTGTCTGCAACAACATATCAAAAAAAAGTGTCTGGAACATATGTTTTCATCTTTGATAGTTTTTTATTTTTATTTATTAATTCTTTTGTTGTTGGAGTAAAGAATATTTTCGCAGTTTTTTTATTTTCATTGATTAAAAAGATGGTAAATATTTTTGTAGTTAACAAGATGGAAAATGTACTTTTCCCTAACGAATAACAAAATAATAAAAATTAAATATCTAAATAAAAAGAATACATATCATGTTGAAAAAATCATAGCTTTTGGTTAAATATTCTAGATAGAAATACAACTAATTTTGCTGGGAATGTTAATTTTTACTTTTACCTAAAAGAAAAAAAGCTGGGAATGATCTAAATATGTAAACTTCTCATACATTTTACAATTTTTTTTTTTTTTACCGAGTTTTCTCCTCGGCTACTAGAACCTAAAAGCCAAACATATAAGCTATCCAACGTATGATAGGAAATATCACCGTCAAATTTTGTCCGCAAAAGGTAAATCCAAGAAAACGCAACGAATAGTAAAGCCCTAACCGGATAACTCCGCCACCGGTTTCTCCGTCCTCTTAGCCGGAAGCACGACGTGTCTACCCCCGACCACAGGCAACAACACGGGCACCGGCGCCGGGAAACAGGGATTGTCGATGAACTCGGGTCCGGCAAGCGGCGAAGACGTCAAAGAACTCGACACACATTCCCGATCGTAGCGGTGACAGGAAAAGCCACTAGAGGTCTCCGAGTCGCTGATGTCCGCACTCAGACTGTAGCTCTCGAGCCGCTCGCTCAATTGGTCGAACCCATCTTCGGACGAAACACTCCCCATTGATCAAGATCGGGCAGATAAAACTCGGAACAGAATTAAGAATCGGTAACGTAGTACATTTCCCTCCGGCATTGAAAGGCTTACTGATCAAATGCCGGGAAATATAGTCCCAAAAGTAACAGAACAGAATTTAGTGAGAACAGGAAAAAGCAAATAAATGCTACTTACTGCTCACCTCTCACTGCCGCTTCTGAGTTTGATGCGGTTGGCGTTGAGTTTGCGTTAACAGCAGGGAGTGTGACAGAAGGTGGGCCCTTCCCTCTTTTTAATCCAATGGTTGATATGCCCAGGCCCCATCTGGGACGACAGAGCGTGAGAACACGACACGGTCAAGAATAACTGGCAAATAAGCCATAATATTTTGATTAAGTAAAATTCAATTCACTATTGTACTATCTTATTTTTATTACATTAAATAAGATTAACATATTTATTATTATTAAATAATTTTTTATTATCTAATAATGATAAATATATCATATACTATTTAATATTATTGAAATAAGATAAAAATATGATATATAACATTACTCTTTGATAAATAGCTGATATTATAAAAAGAAATACTAGAGACAAATATCAAATATATAAATATTATATAAGTCTTTTGTAATAAAATGTATTTCACTAATAAATTTTTTTTTTTTTTTTACATTTTTAAGGTGGGGTCAACTTTTTTACAAAGACTTATATGATACTTGTTTATTTAAAATTTGTACAAATCATTTTTCTATTCTAAAACTTAAATTTGTTTCAATTCGTTTATTGATTAAGTTATTTATATAAAATTATGATTGATTTATTAAATAAATTATTGATTAAGATATTATATAATAATATATTTTGTAAAAATTCAATAGTTTATAATAAAAAAAATCTGAACTCGATCAAAAATAAATAAATTATTTATAAATATAAACTATAACTCAATAACAAGTTTAGATTATATACAAAAATCCAAGATTTTACTTATAAAAAATTGAAGATAAAATTATGAGATGTAAGATAAAAGTATATATTTTATAAGATTTAAACAATTTATAAATAAATTGAAACTTATTAAAATAATAAATTCAACTAAATATAAAATATAATTAGATAATAAATTCAACTAAATATAAAATATAATTAGATAATAAATTCAACCTCAACTCGTATCTACTGTTGACTTAACTAGTCAACAGCGTGTCTGTAAGTAGAGGTCACACGCGCTGAGATACCTTGTCTTTTGTTATATATTTGCTATTTAAGGCCCTTCAAGGCTTAGGTCAATGCCGTAATGGCGCGTACCGGAACTTCACTATTTTTTCGTATTACTTTTATTATTCCTTGTCTACCCCCACCTGTCTCATTAACGTGTCCCCATAAATTCTGTTCTTAAATAAAATATATCGGAATATACGTTAATAATGAGGATTTTATAATTTAATATGATGTGATTATTAAACGTGACCAAGCTTTGTCCCATGCCCTACTCGATTAGGTTCCATTTATGTTAGTAATTTATAACAAAAATTGTAATTAGAAATTCTCTCCGGACATTGAACTATAACAAATATTTAATCCAAGTCTTACCTCTAAACTAAACTATGCAAAATAATTAGAATAGTGTTAATCGTATGCATAATTTTATGTATGATATTATACGTATTGAGTGTCTGTTTTATTTTATCAGTGTTTTTCTTTTTAATTTGAATTAAAATTAAAAATTTTTACCCATTTGAATAGCTGATAACCTGACACATCAACACGTAAGATTACAAAAATAAAATTATAAGTATAAATAATATTTTTTAAATAATTAATTAACTATATTAATTTCGACATAGACATGCTAAAGGTATAAACAAACTCATAATTATTTAGTCCGCGCATATATAAAGTCATGATATATGATATAATTTAAATAATTTGTGAGAATTATTTATATATAATTTACTAAATTACAATATTTGCAGTTTAACTTTTACAAGTGGATAGATATTGGTTTACCCAACTAATTTAAATGTTATAATTTTTACATAATTAAGTAACTAATTATTAAAGAAAAATTATGATATATAAACTATTCATGTAATGTAATTTATTTTTATAAGAAAGCAATGAGATAATCCAATTAATTCATTTGAAAAATAAATAAATTGATCATAAACTTAATATAATTTAGTGATAAGTTTAAAGCTAGCTCGACTGAACTCTTATTAAAAGTGACAAATTGTTAGTACTTACAACTTACAAAAAGGTCTCAAGATATTTTATTATTGGGTAATGCTATAAACAAATTTTGAGTAATCCTTTTTATAAAAATATGGATTCACAATAAAAAATTATTTTCTCGCGTGAATCACAAGTGTCGCTATAAAAGAAAATTATGCAAGACTTCTATAATATAAAACTGAGCAAATATTTTCCTTTAGATTTTATATATCCAAGTACTAAACTTGACTTCTCGTACTAATAGTAAGCTCAATAAACTTTAGTTAAAATTTGATTAAAAAATTTACTTTTATAAATTTAGTTAGATATTTTTCAACAACATCAAATAACAGACTCAACAAATATTTCATAATTCTATTAAAATATTGATTTTAAATTTTTCATTTATTTTAATTTTAATTAAAATTTGAATATTTATTCGTTATTAAAAAAACTGCACATTCAAAACTGCAGCGAGAGTTTTTATTAAAAATTAATACATTCAAAATTGCATTCAAAACTACACATTCAAAATTACATTGAAAATATTTATTTTATTAAAAACAGCATTCAAAGTCGAAAATTTGGATATTGGCGTATCGGTGGGAAGGTTGGTGCCCAAGGTTGACATGTATTATTTCACTGTGGCCAAGTGAGGCGAGAAGCAGGCATAAGTTTTTATTTCACTTTTTCTTTCATGCGCATGAGAAAAGCAACAGGAGAAGATAATATTTTAGTCCAAAAATAATATTTGGTCAGCCCCTTGGGCTCAACAAATTTGGCTAGTGATATAATATGTGGCTAAAATCATTGTTCATTTGTTGAGTCCATTATTACACTTTATTTTGCACCTTAACTATTCCTTGGCCAAAATTTAATTTTGTTGAGCCCACTACTAGTGCTTTTAGTTAGTTAACTTTAAAGTTACGTTTGAATGTTGAGATGAACTGAGTTGAGTTGTGAATAGAATCATATTTAGATGGGTTTAACATTTTTAAGTTGAGATTTGAAATGTATGAAATAGGTTGATATGAATTTAACTTTTTTATGGAAAGTTGAAACAATAGTGGATCGTATTAATGATTTAACAATCAAACACAACCTTAGGATTCGTTTGGCACACGATTGTTTTCAAGTAGTTTCAAATATTATTATATATTATTAGATATTTCATTTTCAAACGTTACTCAAATATAAAATATTTTTTAATTTCAAATATTCAAATTTTTTTTTTCTAATCATTACAATCTTTCTTAACTCTCAAACAAAACATAAAAAATAATACTACTTTTCAAATTTTAAAATAAAAATAATATTAAAATAAAACTAAATTTTCTAATATTTATTATTATTATTAACAAATAATTTCCACGCAGTTGTAATCCTAGATTCCAAGTATACTTTTTCCACTTTTGAAAGTGATCTCCCATATACGTAGATTCCAATTCTTTCTGAAAATGAGTTTTTCCTCCTCTGAGTAGTCTTCCCAGTTAGGTTACCTACCTTTGTGATAGTGAAACCCACCTACCTTCTAATCCCATCTTCACCTTCCAGCTTTCATTATCATACCATCCTCCACCAACCTTTCTTTCCTTCCATCGTTTTCCAATTGATTTCTTCCCAGACAACCATGACATCTGACAAGGAGCAAACAAGTGTTGACTCCCTTATCAATCAAATAAAGGCCCTCACCTGGGACGACATCATTTTAGTCCCCAAACAAGAAACAACTGCAAAGATTTCAAACCATGCTTTGATTGGTAAGTTGGTCTCTTCCAAAAAGCTAAACAAGCACACTCTACACTTCACTATTCGTGCAGTATGGAGTTTTATTCATGGTCTCACTATTGAAGACTTAGGTCCCAACATATTTCTTTTTGTTTCCCATCCTCAACTAAGAAAGACAGAGTTTTGTCCCAACGTCCCTGGAATTTCAAGGGTTATCATATGGTGCTCAAAGAATGGCCTCCTGGTCTAACTTTGGCTGAAATCGATCTCATTCACTTTGCTTTTTGGGTACATATTTATGGTTTACCCCTTGAAAGGATGACCGAAGGTAATGCAGAAAAAATAGGGAGAGTTATGGGCAATCTCTTAGAAATAGACCATGTTTTTCTTCCTTGCAACGGGGTCAAGCAATTCCTCAAGATCCGAGTGGAAGTCAATATAGATAGACCACTTTTTGAAGGTTTTATCCTTCCTCATCCCAACAATCAGCCTGCAAAGGTCATTTTCAAATATAAAAGGCTTTCTGAGTTTTGCTATGGATGTGGTCAGCTCAGTCATCTTTTCCAGACATGTCATATTTACATTAGTCCAATTGATGAGCCCTTTTTTGGCCCTTGGATGAGGGTAGAGTCCCAAGATCAAGGAAAATGTTACGTTTGGAAAAATCACTTAAGGAGTTTCATCATCCAAATAACCAGGTCCTTCAACTGTTAGACCAAATGAACCACATTCCGACATCCCTCCCGTCTGTTCGTATCAGAGAACCTTTAACCTCTTCGTTCCCGGAAGACTCAGGCACCTTTGATCCAGCAAAAAGAATAAAAAAGTGGAACATCTGGGGAAAGGCAAAGCCACCATTGTCAACACCGAAGAAGGACAACTAAAGGAATTTTGCATCAATAAGCTTTTTTTGTAAGTCCAGTTTCGGATAGTGCAAACTAAACGATGACACTGTTCATGCAGAAGTCTATCGCAAGATCTCATGCAAAAAAATCCAACCTCCACGTGGCAATGATCTAAGCCCCCAGACAAAGCATTCAGTCTCATTAAAGGTGGGCAGCAAATCCTTAAACATCAACACAGTCTTCCCTGATTCCTTGACACTTCCGTATGTTGCTAAGTCCTCATCCATCCAAGTGTCCCTCCCAGTCTCTTCACTGGCTACATTGAATCTTGTAAATGACTCTAATACCCCTCTGAGCCTGCCCTTGAATTCGACGAGGACTTCACCCCAGATTGCCTCTACGGAATCCGTTGGGACTCACAGTGACCCCAAGCCCAATACCTCTCTCATACGACACTTCATCTCCCAACTCAAAGATAAAAACAGCCCATTGGAAATCCAGAATCCCAACCATAATATTTCCCTCTTGGTTAGTCCTTCGGGTAAGGCTTGCTTTGCTATCAACTCCATCCAACTTAGCCTAATAACAATCTTCTCTCCAACTCATCTAACCCACCCAGCCCAGCAAGATCCACATATCTCATCCTCTTTCCCGATTCAAACCCTACCAATTCCGAAAATGAAGTCCTCTACAGCTGTCGACTCCCATCACCCAGCCTCCATCCCAACTGAGACTAAGAAGAAAAGGAAAATTCCACCGGAAGTGAAGAGTTCCTGCATCAATCCCCATAAAAAAATGTTTGGTAAGCTCCCTACACTTGGTTACACTTGAAGAGCCAGAGAATGACCATGAGGAAGAAGATGGTTGTGTCAATCCGAGGACCCTTCCTGCTCAAATCAGTGATGCCCAGCAACCAAAGAAAAATCGGCCCCACAGAAAGCTCCCAACGCAGAGATCAAACATCAGATATGCTCTGTACCAACATTAACTATTGAAGGCTATCGGTAACAAAGTCCAGCCTCAGACTATGAATCTTTTTCCCATGAATCCAATGACTGATGTGGCAGGGTCCATACTGCCACCAAAGGATCAATGAGAATTCAAGCTTAGAACTGCCAAGGCATAGCCCGGCCTTGTGCAATCCTGACACTTAGGGCTAATATTAGGGTTCATAACCCTAATATCATTTTCCTTTCAGAATGTTTATTAGCCTCTACTGACTGTGTCAGTACTGTTAATATGTTAGGTTTTGCTCACTTTGTGTATTCTCCCCTCATTGGTAAATTGGGGGGGGGGGGGTTTGCTTTTGTATCGACCTGGTGTCGATACAGAAATTGTTCATATTTCTACTAATATAATTTTTGTTTTGGTGTACTCGGATCCCAGTCATCAGCTGTGGCTTTTAAATTTGATTTATTGACCTGCCAACTACTGGAACAAACTGTTATTTTGGGATCTCCTTTCGGGCATTATTACTTCTTCTCAAGCATTGTTACTTCCTTTTTGGGTCCATCCTTAGTTTTAGGTGATTTCAATTTCATTACCTCTCAATTAGAAAAATTTGGAGGCAACCTCTTTGCACAATCCTCTAAAACAAACTACCTCATTTTGTTTATGGACAATCAGGGCTTTGTGGATCTAGGTTACTCGGGTCCGAAATACACTTGGTCCAATAATAGATTTGGCCCCCATCATATTAAGGAGATGCTTGATGGAGGAATTGCTAATATTCCTTAGATTGATCTGTTTCCTCAAGCTACTATCACCATTCTTACCCGGATTTCTTTGGATCATGCTGTTATCCTCCTTGACATGACAAACATGAATAGCCAGTCTAAATCTTTCAAATTTGAAGAATTTTGGCTCAGGGACCCTTCTATTTTTAGACTTATTAAGAAAGCCTAGAGTTCCTTATTTATTGGTTCCCCTTTCTTCGTCCTCTCAAAAAAGCTTAAAATCATCAAGAAAGCCCTTCGAGATTGGAATCTGAAAACCTTCGGGCATATTCAAACCAATCTCAAGGCCTTGATGTCCACCCTTTCTGCTCTTCCAGCTCAGGATACTCCCTTTAGTTCCTTGGAATCTGACCTAAAAGAAAACATAAATGAGTTGCTCCTTAGAGAGGAATCTTTTTGGAGGTAAAAATCTAGAAACATTTGGCTTACCTCCACTGACCTTAATATCAAATTTTTTCATGCCTCCACCACCATTAGGCGTAGAAGGAATAGCATCAATTGCCTTAAGATTGGTAGAAACTCTTGGACGGCTGACCGAAACACTATTTTCTCTAAGATCTAAGACCATTTCCAATCCGTCTTTTCATCCACTCACCCAGTCCCTATGGATAATATTGAGAATTTGTTTTCTAGGAAAATCTCTGATCATGAAAATGAGTTTCTTTGTAAAATTTCAGATGTTGAGGAAATCGCTTCTATTGTAAAAAGCTCCCTCTCTCCAAGGCTACTGGCCCGGATGGCTTTACGGGGTTATTTTACAAAACTTTGTGGGAAGTCAACAAAAATGATTTGATTGCGGCAGTAAAGAGTTTCTTTATCAAAGGGAAATTACTAAAGGAACTCAATCATACTAAT
This sequence comes from Pterocarya stenoptera, assembly GCA_003123785.1. NCBI lineage: Eukaryota > Viridiplantae > Streptophyta > Magnoliopsida > Fagales > Juglandaceae > Pterocarya > Pterocarya stenoptera. Next base: position 37,469 of record QEOT01004859.1, read on the forward strand.
CTGGTTTTGATTCCCAAAGTCGACAACCCCAACGATATCAATCAATTTAGACCCATCAGCCTGTCGAATGTGTGCTACAAAATCATAGCAAAAATTCTTGCTAACAGGCTTAAAACCATTCTCCCTAACATTATCTCTCATTGCCAGTCCGCCTTCATCCTTGGTCACCTCATTCATGACAATACCATCATGGCCTAGGAGATATTCCACAGTATGAAGAAAAGAAAGGGGAGAATAGGACAAATGACCATTAAGAATGATATGACCAAAGCTTTTAATTCCATGGACTGGTCTTTTATTCTTGATATTTTCAAACAAGCGAGTTTTAGTCATCAATGGATTAACTGAATCCAGGAGTGTATCTCAACCGTGACCTATTCTATCATCATCAATGGATCTCCTTACGGTTTCTTTCATCCCTCTAGGAGCCTTCACCAGGGTGATCATCTTTCTCCATTTATTTTTATCTTAGGCACTGAGGTCTTGTATAGACTTATTGCCAAAAAAGAACAGCCCAATGGTCTCAGGGGTATCAAACTTTTTAGAGGTGGCCCTATTATCTCTCACATTCTCTTTGTGGATGATCTCTTTCTCTTCGAATCTACCATCGCGATTAATGCTAAAATTGTCTTGATGTTTTTAGCAAGTGGTCTGGCCAACGAATCAATGTCTGGAAATGCTTTATTCATTTTAGTAGGAATACTTCTCAGGTAGCCATTAATGAAGTCAAAAGCACCTTCAATTTCAAAGTTTCCCCTCCGAACTCTATCTACCTAGGTCTCCCCCTCTCCAATGGTGTTGACAGAAAAGTCTTTCTTAATGATTTAATGGAGAAGATCCACAACAAGATTCAGGTTTGGAAAGCAAAAGTTATTTCTCAAGCAGCAAAAACATGTCTCATTATAGCTCTTGCTAGTTCCATCCCCTCTTATTCCAAAAGCCATGCATAAAAATTTGGACTCTCTTTTTAAAAGGTTTTGGTGGGGTTATAAGGATAGTGTTAGCAAGAAATTCAGTCCCATGTCTTGGAAATCTATTTAACTTCCCAAATCTATAGGTGGTCTTGGTTTAAAAGGTATGTCCTCCTTCAACTTAGCCTTGTTACCAAATGTGCTTGGTCCCTTCTCAATGGTTCCTCTAGTCTTTGGCAAGATGTCATCTCAAGGAAATATTTAGGATCCTATTCCTTTTTTGATGTGCCCTCTAAAGCCACTGATTCTCCTTTTTGGAAGAATATTCTCCATCAAAGAGATTTCCTCTGCTCTAGCATCTGTTTTCAAATCAATAATGGTATCTCTACTAGGGTTTGGCTTGATCCCTAGGTCCTTTCTATCCCTAGCTCCATACCCCTTCCTAACCCCATCAATCAAGTTGACCCTGAGCTTAACATGACTGTCTCCGAGCTCACTCTAGAAGAACCAAGGCGATGGAATGTCTTTCTTCTCAATAACCTCTTCTCCGAAAATTCTGCAAGAGAAATTCAAAAAATTCCTCTAGCCAATCATAATTTTCATCAGGTTCAAGATAAGATCAAATGGACTCATCACTCATCTGGAAGTTTTTCGGTTAAATCTACTTATGTTGCTCTTGTAGCTAGGAGTAATGCTTTAGATTCCAACATCCAGCCTTTTAACTGGAAGAATTTATGGAAATTGAAATTACAGGACAGACTGAAACTCTTTCTCTGGAAATCTAGCCATAACATCCTTTATACTAAGGTCAAGATCAACACTGTCATCCATCTTGAGGAGGGTCAAATTCTTTGTCCTATTTGCCACTATGAACTTGAAAATATCTCTCACCTTTTCCTCAGCTGCCCCTATTCGAGAATCTTGTGGAGACACTCCAATTGGCCTATAGACATTGCCACCTTTGCTAGACAGCCTTTCTCCTACTTGATTAGGAATATTCTCAATCCTTTAAAGGTCCTAAAAATTCCTGAGGAAGATCACAATCCCTTTCAGATTTTTGCCACCATTGTTATGGACAACTTGTGGTTTCTCAGAAACAAAAAAGTCCACAATCAGATTTCTACTTTCCATCCCCAATTGAGTTTGTCTAGTCTATTATGTCTACGTTCCGGCAACACTCAAAAGCTTGGGTTAATGTTAATCCTCACCAGGAAATTATGAATGCCCGGCAACCTTTTGGTACTTTTCTCATTAGATTTGATGTTACAGTCAGGGATCAAGGAAGAATTTTATCATCCATATGCTGGAGTGACTCAGGTGAAATCATATATCCAATTACTGATCACATCTGTAGTACGAATCCTAATCTGGGAGAAGCTAGAGCGGCTTTGATGGCAATTACTAAAACTAAAAGAATGAGCCTGCAAAATATCCTACTTATTGGGGACTCAACCATCACCATTAATGCAATATCCAATCCTTCCGAAGTACAAGATGGGACATTGACCCATATTATCAGTGACATCAAGCACCACCTCATTTCTTTCAATTCTTGGAAAGTTAGGAAAATTTATTGGTCTGAGAATCGATGCGCACACAATTTGACGCAATGGGCAGCAGTGACGCAAGCCTTTGGAAACATTTCTCTCATCCAAATACTACCAACTCTTTTGAATTTTCATAGTGTAAAATATCCACATTTTTTATCTGTATAATTATCTGTATAATTATGTTCCTTTTTTTATCAACTCTCATGTATTTCGGTTTTATTGTAATGAAAAGTAGTTAACTTGCTAAAAAAAAAAAAGTGATCTCCCATAGTATTTTTTTCTTTGAGAAATACTTGAGTCACAGAAGAATTATATAAAAGTAAATTTATAAAATAATGTTGCTTGATGTAATATATTAGATTGTAAAATTATTTTTAATGTAAAGTAACTCTAATGGATTATGTCAAACAACGTACTTTTACGTAATAGTTCTCTTTTCCCTTTGTCTACCGTGGATTTGAAGCTTCCTAGAAATAATACGATTCGCATTAGCGCATTGCCTCTCTAATTATTCCACGCAAAGACGAGAGCCCAAGCCGCTTTTACAAACTATAATCCAATCTTCTCCTTCCTCTTCTTTGTGCTCAAGCGGCAAGCCCCACGATGGGTTCGATTGGTGCCCTAGAAGAGCATTTGCAGTACCCGATTGCTCGCAGAGACGAGTCCGTCGTCGACGACTACCACGGCGTTAAGGTCTCGGACCCCTATAGATGGTAATTAAACGAGATTCCCACTGGAATACCGTTTATGAGTACAAGGTTTCTCTTCTCGATTCCCGTGGAGGTTTAATCGACGAACTATTCAAAAGGAAATTTGACGAGATTTTGTTTTTGTTTTGTTTTTTTAAAATTTCAATCTTTAGGCTTGAGGATCCGGACGCCGAGGAAGTGAAAGAATTTGTGCAGAAGCAGGTGAAATTGACTGAGTCGCTGCTTGAGAAATGCGAGACGAGAGAGAAGCTTCGAGAGAGCATCACGAAGCTCTTCGATCACCCGCGTTACGAAGCGCCTTTCAGGCGAGGGGGCAAATACTTTTACTTCCACAACACCGGGCTTCAAGCCCAAAACGTCCTCTACGTGCAGGTTCGTGACCTGAATTTGAATTATGAGAACTCTATTCGCTTGGTTTTGTCTATGACCATTCACAATCCCCGCGCCCCTCGTCCTATTCAGGATAGCTTGGATGGAAAACCTGAGGTTTTGCTGGATCCAAATACGCTTAGTGAAGATGGAACTGTCTCTTTGAACACGCTTTCAGTCAGTGAAGACGCCAAGTACTTGGCTTACGGGCTTAGTAGTAGTGGTAGCGATTGGGTGACGATCAAAGTAACGCGGGTGGAGGATAAAAAGGTTGAAGCTGATACTTTATCATGGGTGAGTATCTTATTGCATCTTATTCATCCAAAAAAAAGGTACAGAAAATGCTTTTTTTAGTAAGACTGATGAAAGACGTTATATATGTTGTAATTCAGGTCAAGTTTTCGTCTACTAGTTGGACTCATGACAGTAAAGGGTTTTTCTACAGTCGATATCCTGCTCCCAAGTAAGTGATCTTCATCGGATTCTTACGTTTCAGCAAGGTATCAAATTTGGATTCTGACACGTGCCCTCGGATGATCGTCGGTGTTAAATATTGCATGTACTGATTCTAAGAATTTGGCAAGAATCTAGAGAGAAATACTTGGGACTGGGTTTTACTCTGCAGGGGTGGGTCCGAAAGGCTTGTCTTGGAGAGGTTCTCCGACGTAAAAAAAAAAAAAAAAATTACTTGGGGAAGTTAAAGTGGATATTGATACTGCTAAAAATCCAGTTTTACCAGAATTTTAGCGGACAAAAGAATCAATAAATAGAATATTATCACTTATGAACCAGAATTATGGTATAGAATACCTATAAAAAAAATTATGGTATTGCAAAATAAGTTTGGGAAGGACTAATTGGATGTAGTACATTATTTTTGCGATCTCATAGCTTGTTATGTTTAATCCAAAATAAGTAGTGTTTCTCTGTAGAGAGGGAGAAGGTATAGATGCTGGAACGGAGACCAATTCTAATCTTTACCATGAGCTATACTATCATTTCTTGGGTACGGATCAATCTGAAGATATTTTATGCTGGAGAGATTCTGAAAACCCTAAATACTTGTTTGGAGCTAGTGTTACAGAAGATGGGAAGGTAATTCATCTCTCCTTTCATGGTATTATTGGTTATGCCACAGTAGTGGCCACTGTCTTGTGCTGTTGTTAATCTAAGTGCATGATTCTTAACGCTCTTTTTTAATGGATCCAGCTTGTTTTCAATGATTTTATTCTTTATAATCTTTCTACTTAAAACATTCTCTTCAGTTGAGTATAATTAAGATCCATGTATATTGTGCTTATATGCATGTTATGTGCATTCGCGAGCTTGAGTACCTAAGCAATGACTATGAGCTATTCTACTCAGCAGCCCTACACCACACACATGTTGAGGAAAAAAAATAAAAGCATGTGTGTAGAGTCTGGCTGTTGAGTAGAATTTTTCCTAAACAATATGGTCTAAATAAGAATGAAAATGATTTTTTTTTTGTTTTGTTTAAAAATGGTTTCCATCGAATTGACTCCACTTTGATGCTATTTTGCAGTATGTTCTTTTGTACATTGAAGAGGGTTGTGACCCTGTCAACAAGTTTTATTACTGTGACTTGTCTGCACTTCCTAATGGGCTTGCTGGGATGAAGGGGAAAAATGATCTACTCCCATTTATTAAGCTTATTGATGAATTTGATGCACAGTATGTTGCCATTGCAAATGATGATACTCTATTTACCTTTCATACAAATAAAGATGCTCCAAAGTATAAGTTAGTCCGAGTTGATCTTAAGGAACCAACTGTTTGGACTGATGTTATCCAAGAGGCCAAAAATGATGTACTTGAATCGGCTTGTGCTGTTAATGGTAACCAGATGATTGTGAGTTACCTGAGTGATGTCAAGTATGTTCTGCAGATAAGGGACTTGAAATCAGGTTCCTTGCTACATCAATTACCCATTGATATTGGGACAGTTGAAGGGATTTCTGCGAGGCGTGAAGACAATGTTGTTTTTATTGGGTTCACTAGCTTTCTTACACCTGGTATTGTTTATCAGTGTAATCTAGGAACTGAGGTTCCTGAGATGAAGATATTTCGTGAAATTGTTGTTCCTGGGTTTGATCGCTCAGAGTTCCATGTCAATCAGGTATCTTGTTACCTTGTTGATACGCTAGTTACTCTAATTTGCTGCTTCTTTTTCCACCTTGCCAAGCTGTATTTGCTTGGATGACTAGGGGTAGCTATTTCTCTGTCTCTCATTTCTCCTGGGGGGTGTGTTTGGGCCCCACATTTTGATGTTCATCTTACTTGATTGGGTTTTCTCATATCCAGGTTTTTGTGCCCAGTAAGGATGGTACCAAGATACCGATGTTCATTGTGGCAAGAAAGAATATTCTTTTGGATGGATCACACCCATGTTTGTTATATGGTTATGGTGGATTTAACATTAGTCTTACACCATCATTTAGTGTTAGTCGAATTGTGCTCACAAGGCATCTAGGTGTTGTTTTTTGCATAGCAAACATTCGTGGTGGTGGAGAATATGGAGAGGAATGGCATAAAGCAGGCGCACTTGCAAGAAAGCAGAATTGCTTTGATGATTTCATTTCTGCTGCTGAATACCTTACATCTGCTGGTTATACCCAGCCCAAGAAGTTGTGTATTGAAGGTGGAAGCAATGGTGGACTTCTTATTGGGGCTTGCATAAATCAGGTATTGCTGTATTAGACGGCTATTTTCTTGATCATATTCTAGGTTATATCGCCATTATAATCTTTTTGAGTGCTTAGAATAATTACTTTTGTGGGTTTTGGCAGAGACCGGATCTTTTTGGTTGTGCTTTGGCTCATGTTGGTGTTATGGACATGCTGCGATTCCATAAGTTTACCATAGGTTGGTCTAAATTCGTGGATCCACTAATTAAAAGTTTTGAGTCAATGTATTGAATTAGATTGCTTTCTAGGCCATGCATGGACTTCTGATTATGGCTGTTCAGACAAGGAGGAAGAGTTCCATTGGCTAATCAAGTGAGTAAAGTTTATCTTATATCAAATATCTGATAGCAATCTTCTCATCTTTCATTTGTAATTTATACATCATTACATAAGATTCTAAGAAACTAAAAAACTTCTGAATTTTCTCTTTGTTGTGGTTTGGACTTGAGATTTATTTATTCACCCTATTTTGTATTTGTGATATTTTTGCTTGTTTTAACTGCATAGTTCTAGCATTATCCGTATTGATTTTTCTTCCCTGATTCATTGGCCTAGTATCGAATTTGCCTTGTTTAGATGTTATTTGCCATGAATATTTATGTTCGCTGAAGCTCAGATAATATTTTTTTGATAAGTAAAAGTAAAACTTTTTTAATAGTAGAAGGTATAGCCCAAGCACCATACTCACTGTTTTAAAAAATATATATATATTGAACCTTAACAAGGAAAAGTGTTAAAGAAAATTCCAAGGAAAATGAAGAAAAGTCTTGCTTATAAAAGATAAAGTAGAAGAGAATAAAGAAAAGATTGAAGGAGAAATAAAGGAGAATATAAAAATATTACACGCATCGAGTCCTATCTTTGAGGGTGTGTTCGCGCGTGCGTGTGTAATATTTGGCCTCTACATAACATTTTGGGCTACTTATCAAGGAAAATTTCAAATATTTTTACTAAGATTTGGGGTTAGGTTATGAACTTTAACATGAAGCTAAATGTATTCATTTTGATTTTTATATTTAAAAATATTGGTATTACAAGTTTTTGAGTAATTGAGGTGGTTNGCATGTTGCTCACGGGTGATTTTTTTGTTTTTTAGGTATTCTCCACTGCATAATGTGAGGAGACATTGGGAAAAGCATCCAGATCAAACCTGCCAGTACCCATCCACAATGTTGTTGACTGCCGATCACGATGATAGGGTTGTGCCATTGCACTCATTGAAGTTATTGGCGGTTAGTCTTTTTTATCTTTATCACTCATTGAAGTAATTAGTCATTGATATGCGCACTGCATGCCTGTATTTTGTTCTCTTTTCCTCTTCAGAAAATTCTCTCTGTTCATTATCAGACTATGCAATACGTTCTTTGCACGAGCTTGGAGAACAGCCCCCAGACCAATCCTATTATTGGTCGCATTGAGTGCAAGGCAGGGCATGGAGCTGGACGTCCTACACAGAAATTGGTAATCATTTTTTTCTATGCGAAATAGGTTACCATTTAACTATATACATACATATATATAGAAGATATATATTTTTTCTTTTTCTAAAATAGTTCTATTTTATTCTCTTATTGTTTATTGGACATTGGCTCTCTTACTCAGATTGATGAAGCTGCCGATCGGTATGGTTTTATGGCCAAGATGTTGGATGCCACATGGATTGACTAGGTGAATGTATGGATTGATCGAATGCATCATGCATTTGGGAGATTTAATGGGAGGTTGGATCAAAAACATATATATTTTTTCCTTATTTTAAAGAATTACAACCACAACAAAGAAAAATGCCCTCCCTCCCATACGCAAGAATCTTGTTTGAAAGATCCAATTATGATTATCAGCAGTTGTCATTACTTGCCTTTGGCCATAATTTAACTGATTTTGAACTATTTCTTATTATTATTATTTTTTGTTCTTTCCACTTCCTAGTCATTTAATATTGAGTACATAATATAAACTACAAATATTATTGATTGATTAGATGGTAAGCGACACAGAGTGATATAAAATGATTTTCAATAAACATGTGTTCTTCACATTCTATGTCATTGCAATTAGACAGTCCATTCGAGCACTTAGAATGAAGGGGGTTGGCTCATGTTAATGCTTTGATTTCTGCTTCATATGTGAAAGCAATGTGTGTACTCACAACGCTAATTTGGGCAATTACTTGAAAACAAAAAAAACTACTTTCATGCTACCCTGCAACCCATCCGAGGATCTGAGGCACCAGGGGTTGCAGGAGCTGTTCTGGCGTTCCGAGGTGGCGGAGAGAAGAATACACGCCAATACTAGATTGAATTCCCTACAAAAACTAAAAAGAACTGTCCACCTGTAAAGATCGGTTCGATCACCCATTTCCAGATACTCTACGGCCACTTGTGTGTTAGCAATCCGAGTAATCCTACACATTACACTTTAATATTATTTTTATTTTATTTTATTAAATAAGATATGACATATTTATTATCATAAGCATGATTTGGATTAAGAGGGTGCGACCTTTGAGACCAAAAATAATAATAATAATATTTGACATTTTCATCCGGGCCGTGCATGGCAGAAGGATCCACTATCAATTGCATTCCTCGGGGCAAAAAGGAAAATAAAAGTAGACATCAATCGCATTTGGTTCATGCTTGGAAATCATACAGAAGAGAATGTATGAGGTGGTTTGAAGTAGGGCTGTAAGCGGACCGAATGGACCGGACCAAGTTCATTCGGTCCGGTCCACGGTCTGAATTTTATAGGATCGAATTAATTTGGTCCGGTCTACGGTTCATGTGTTTTTTGGACCGGACCGAAACTAAAAAAAAAAAAAAAATTATATATATAATTAAGTATATAATTTTCATCTAACATAATCCTATCACTAACTAATATATAATTATACCATATTATAATTAAGTATAGACTATAGTTATATAGTTATACTAATATTACTAATATATAGCTATACTATATTACTAATAGTCTAATACTTTATACTAATACTATTATATAGTTATACTAATCATGATTCATAATAACTAATTACTATAAGTCTATAACTATATATTTAGTATCAATATATTAATATATTATTAATACTATTAAGTATTAAGAGTTATAGTATAAATTAATTTAGTATTGTAAATAAATTTTTTTTATTAATTGATGTAAAAAAGAAAAAAGAAAAAAGAATAAAAAAAAAAAAAAAAGGCCGGACCGATGACTACCGGTCCAGTCCGGTCCCTATAGGAGTTCGGTCCAGTCAAACTATGAACCGAAAAAATTCGGTCTATGGCCGGACCGGACCGAACCGGCCCGTTTACACCCCTAGTTTGAAGGCTTGAAGCATCCCCGATCAATAAAAAAACAATATTAAAAGATGTCAGAATTTAATTATATAAGGTAATTTTAATAGAAAAAATTTATTTGTAAGCCGTTGTGGACAAACACATCAAATAAATTACTTATATGATATAGTTTGATTTAGAAGAAAAAATTTTAAAATTTAAATATTACAAATAAGATCTTTGTGATGTAGATGATATGATCTAGACACTAGTTTGAGAATAGAATAACCCATTTTAATAGGACAAACCTGCGTCAAATGAGTGCCCACAGATCACGAAAGGCTCTCTTTTCTTATGTCATTATGAAGAGCAACATTAGGCTTTTAAAAGCCTCTTATTGAATACGCTCTCTGCAAGAGCAAACTAGGAAAAAAACTGCACTAAAATACAACCAGAGTGCTGTATGTTTATTCTGCACCCAATTAGTTCATAATGCTGAACTTAAACTACGGATATCCACATAGCCAGATAGCACTGTCCGGTTTCGTTCTTTCACTTTCGCCTGATATATAACCCTGCACATTTCAACAAAGATCTCAATGCCCCACGCATTTAGATGGAAGTGGAACAATGCTAGAAGTTAATGTTGAACTTAAGATTGAGTATATGCTATGGGTATCAAAATAGGGGGGAAATTTTCATGGTCTCATGAATGGCACAAAAAAGGTTCTACCTTAAGCCTTCGAGCCACATTTCAGTGATCAAAGTTTCACTGGGGTACACATGTAAAAGGAACCGTGCTGATATGCTTTTGACCAAGTTTGGATCTCCACGGCAGATACACTTAATGATTGCCCGAACTGAAAACCCGAGTGTGCACAACCCATGCAATATTGGTCGCGAGAATCTTGACAAATTGTTAGAGAGTGAAAATAGTTAGATAAACAAACACACAACTTTAGGTTGCATTCAGATTTCCCACTGTAATAAGTCAAGTCTATATCAAGGGTAACCTTTATTGCAAGTCATTTCATACATCCCAAGAAAAACCCCAAGTGCACGACAGAAACGGAATCATTTAAGATTGAATAATCATGTAAGTTTGATTTAAATACTATATAAACATTTCGTCAATCATGCTTTGATGTACATGAAGATAATCAATCTCAAATGAGAACAAGCAAAGAACGAACATAGATCCTACTGGGATACACCTATTCTGTTTCACTTATAAGTATAGCTGGGAGTGAAATATGGTATACAGAATAACAGAATGGTTGGAGATCTACTTCAAATGTTTGATCATGACACAAAGATTCAAGCCCAGAAGGCTGCTTAACTGATATTTTCTTTTTAATTTGTTTCCTTCAACGTCCAAACACAGAAAAGAAAAACAAGGCAAATAGCATTACGGTGAACACATAAATGAGGTCCTATTTGAAAGAAAAAGTTCAATATGGTAGAATAGCAGTTATGCAACCAAGTGGACTTGGTTAGTACAAACCCTGCAACTTTTGCAACCATAGGATCTGAATGCAAAGGATTATAATCACCAGAGAGCCTATACAGTAATGCCTGCAGAACAACACTAAAACAGTATTACTATCAGAATCTTTTTCATTCCATGTTATGAGAGTTCAAAATACTAGATTTACAAAATTTATAGCATAAAAACTAAAATATGGTGCTATCAACAGTCAGCCATTATGTAGCTCCAGTCCCAGCAAGAATGAAATAAATAATACATGCCTGAGATGGTTGGGTACAATCCTCAAACACTGCAAATGGTTGACTTTTTGGGATTTTCACACTTGAAACCTTGTTGGATGAATAGCTTGAGTAGGAATATGGCTGAGATGATTTTGAGAAGCCACCAGCACCCCGCAGAAAGCCTGTCATCCTGCAAAGTAATATTATAGCTGAGTCACTTGCAAAGGAGGATTAATCAGATGTTTAAAGAGAACTTTTTTTTTTTTTGATAAGTCGATGTTTAAAGAGAACTTACCGGTTTATGCATAATAATTCACCAGAATCTTTCTCATAGCTTTTTGTCTCGATCTCAATAATAGCTGCTTTGCCTGAAGATAAAATCAAAATAATGAAGAAGTATCTCAATAAGTGCTTATCATACCACTGCGCTTCTCGGGAGGCTGCTAAAAAAATTAGGAAGTTATGAAAAGCATCAGCTATTCCCTCAAGCATGCCTTTATTTCTCACTTCATATAAAAGATGTGAACTTCAAAAGCAATATCTACCCATCAAATAGAGGCAGAGTTTTGACTAATAAGACAGTCTTACATTTGATTAACAAAATGAGAGCATATTTCCTTTTTGGGAACAAATACAAACCTTTATCATGCAATCCTGCAAGACTGACTTTATTGTGTATCTGAATCAACAATACAGGAACATAGGACATTTGCTTAGTGTAATCTTTAGGAAACAACTAGAAAACAAATAACAAGGAAAAGAAACTAAAGATGATCTTATGGTAGAAATGGTACTAAAACAAGATGAGAAACAATAAACTTAGCACGTTCATCAACATTGTCTACACTATTTGGACCAAATACGAATGCAGGAGCTTGATTTTTTCTCCAAAGAAATTCGAGACTTGGATCACATGAAACCCGGCAGAACGAAGCCAAAAGTAATAAGCATTCAGGCATATTATGAAGCATCATCAAAAGCTTCGAGTCAGAAATCGTACACAACCACTTGATGGAAACGGCCTGTATAATTCTATGTATTGTTGTCCGTGCAACAGAAGACGTGGGTCGTATCTGGTAGCAACGAAAACCACAGAAGTCCATTAGTTTTTCTTCCGAACACCGAAAGCGCTAAAGACAATACAAGGAGAGCTTATGACCCAGCGAAACAGAACGGATTCTAGAATGATGAATCGTTCAAAAGAGCAGTCAGATAAGAAACGCGTAAATAAAACCCATCAGATCAAGTACTTACTGCAACCCAGGCAGATCGAAACCATTTGGCGCGGATGCAAGCGAAAACAGAGCGGCAAATGTTGGCAAGACCTGCAATTACAGAGACGAATACATATCATAACTCTATATGCACAAGCAAACGAAATTAACTTCCCAACCAAATCAGTTAATGATAGAGATTGTGATTATCACCATTTTCTAAGAACAAACAAAGGGTAAAGAAACAAATAGTTAACGAATTGAATAGGCAAATGAACAGAAAGCACTAGCTTACTTCAACAATCGCTGCACCGATAAATTAACAGTACCTGGACAAATTGTTGCCCATTTTCATGGTAAATATATTTAAGCTCGTCCCCATCCACGGCGTCCCGTCCGCAAGCTCCGACGCCCAACGCATAGAGCACAACATCTCTGTTCACAAGGAGAGTGGTTATTCAATTGTTACGTTGAAGCAACCAGACGCCACAACCAATTGCAGTAACCAGATTTAAAAAAAAAAAAAAAAGACTCACCTTTCGGTATAGGTGTATGTGGTCTGAAACCCGTTCCCCACATGAACCAAAATTCAAAAAAAGAAAGAAATATCAAAACAAAGAATTTGTAAATCTCAAAGAGAACGAAACCAATTTGAAAGGGATTGAGAAAGAGAGACAAGAGAAAGAGAAAGGGTACATCAGGGTATTTGTGAGCAAGAATAGATTGAGGATCAAACTCTGAAGAGTCGGCCATCGCTGCTTAATCAGTAACAAAAGCTCAAGCTTTGAGACTCCGGAAGGGAAAGGAGAGTAGATAAATAGGAAATAGCTTGATTATCCGGTTTTGTATTCCCCAGACAAAAGAAGGAAGCAGTCGTCAATTGATCGGCATGGGCGAGTAGAAAAAGGAAGCAAATAGTAGCATCCGCGAAAGGAACGACTATCAAGGTGTACTCTATTAATTAGTAATATTATATAAAAATGTAATTATTTTAAAAAAGAGAGTGTGTTATTATTAAAAAATTACAACTATAAATATTATTAAAAATTATAAAATAAAAATAAAATAAAATAAAATTTTTTAAATTTTTTAAATTTATTTCATCTAATTATTATTATTTTTTAAAATTTTAATCTAAAATAAAATAAATAATTTAATTTTTTAAAATCTCAAAATAAAAATAATATTAAAAAATATATTTTAATAATATTTTATTTAATTTTTTAACTTTAATATAAACTCATCCTTTCTCATTTTCAAAATTTTAAATTTAGACAAACAATAGAATCCAAAATTTCGAAAAACAAAGGAGACCAGTTTTATAGCCCCGGGCCGTTTGGAGTGTAATCGGATTTGGATAGAAGACCCAGACGCCTCTTCAACGTCACAGTATTCTTATCTTATTGTTTGACTTTTAGTATAGTTTATACCACAAAACTGGAAAATTTATTACTTGTTTTGCACCTTCTTTCGCATGAGTTGAACTTCATAAACTGCAAAACTGGAACACCTGAGATTTATTAGAAGAAAAATTCAATTCATTATCTTTTTTTTCATCATTATATGGCATTAGATGATAAATTCACAAAAAAAAATATAATAAATAATCTCTAATTATCTAACGACACATCATAAAATACTCCACATTAAACTTATTAGATACTCCATACAGTCTTCAATATCGAATCCCCGTAGCCTGGGCCACTAGTTCAAGTGGGAATGAGTAGGGAAGGCTTTGAAGTTGAACAGAGACTCAGCTCGTTATAAGCATATCTGAACAGCGAAAGTTCATGCTCATTACTCAAAAGACTGCTAAAATGCATTTAAGAGATGATGGATTCACATTCACAGGATTCTCAGAAGCCCCCCGTCTCAACAACAGCTCTTCTCAAAATGGGAAAAATAATTGCTTCAAAATCTCACATTAGTAATTGCCATGTTTCCCATCCAACATGGCAATACAATATGACACGATGACAAAAAGAGGTCTCTCAATTAGCCAATGATCTAATGCATCTTCACATTCTATTCTCTCTCTTCCGTGGAGCGCATGTGATGATTTCATCAACTCGGAGAATCATCTCGGCAGCCTCTGTGGCAGAGAGCAATATGGCCTGCTTTACTTTGAATGATTCAGAGATTCCCAGCTGTGCCACATCTCCTACCTGCCACGACATTAGGTTCCATCAAGACTTAATTTAAGATGCGACTTCATAGAAAAGCAACCAACAATCCAACAACCAAATAGAAACCATAACATAGAAAAGCAACCAACAACCAAAGGCTCTTTCCAACCAAATAGAAACCAAAAACATTGGCCGGAACTAGGGTGTACTAATCATATGAGAAAATGAATCAGGCCGATCAAAATTGATGTTCATCTCAAAATTAAAAAATATTAGATCTGTTAATTCCAAAGGTAGACTTACTTATAAAAAAAAAAAATATTCCAAAGGTAGACCAGTGAATCATTATTGACCTAATCGAAATGTAAATATTCCTTTTATATACTCACAGATCCAGAGATGACATCAATCCCTGCAGTGCATCCCTCCTTCTGGTGCTCAGCACGGAGCTGGGCAACAAACTCAGCACTGTCCAAACCAGCATTGTCAGCAATGATTGTTGGAATGGCCACAAGTGCCCGTGAAAAAGCTTCAATAGCATGAGACTTCTTCCCAGGAGTCTTCCGCGCCAGCTCATCCACATCCTTTGCCATCACCATCTCAGGCCACCCACCTCCAAGCAAAACCCTACTGTCATTGACAGTCTGCGACAGCACACACAAGGCATCATGCAGAGACCTTTCAGCCTCGTCAAGTACATGGTGGCTGTAAAGAGTTTGCAACAAAACAAGATACGTTACTCAGAAACTAAATCAAATGACCGGCAATCAAAGCAACAATGCTAGTATGCGACAGAAAAGCTAATCTATAATACCCCAAAGCAAACATAATCAAGAAGTAGGAGAAAACAACCATGTGACAGTTAGACTATCTATACCAAGTCTGGTAACCGGCCAGGATAAAGGAAAAATCTATCTGTAGAAAAGCAGCTTGTATATTCCCAAAACCAGTAAAATGAATAAATAATAGGCACGTATTCTATTAGCTTCATGAAGTTGTGGGAAAACATATACATCCCTTAAGTGCAAATGTTGCAGATTAAATCACCCCAATAGAACACCCATTTCCCAGTTTCTCTGCCAGAATTGAATTTAATAGAATTTTAATGAAGGTATGTTATAACTTTTATGGTTTGAACTTTGATAACAAAAGTCCCGGACTTCAAGAACAAGATAGGCAGACAATGCCTCAAGATTGGACCAATAATTCAAACCAATGACCCAGTATTGCATTTCCTATTATGTGTCTTATCACAGACACGTGCACATACACCGAAACCACTTCAGACGACATAACCGTATGATTTGAATGCAGACTACCTTATTTACAGGAGAGAAAAATTAAGAAAGAAAATTCAGGCTACATACCTTGCACCTCTCAGTACAATTGTGCAAGCCTGACCCAGTTCGACACCAGAAAAGTGGATCAACTTGTCCTCGCCAATCATGATTTCCTCAATGAGCTTGCAGTGTCCAAGCTTAACTGATTCTGGATTGTCAAATGTTGATGCAATTTCACCACCGGTAACTAGAGCAAGGCGCTCAATCCCATCAAAATCTGCATGCTCAATAGCGAGTATGCCCGCATCAGCAAAGAGTTCTTCAGGAAAATTGTAAATTAACTGTCTGTTGACAAAGCAGTTGATGCCATGAGCTATGATCTTTTGCACTTTTTCTTTCATCTTTTCCTTCTCAGCTGTTTCAATCTCAGCAACCCTGGACATTGAATCAACACGGACTCGTGCCCCATATATCTTCACTTTATCTGTGTCCATCGCAGTGTTTGCCACCAAAATCTTTGCATTTTCTATGCATTTTGGTTGTCCAATACCGATTTTCTTGTCAAGAATAAATCTGAACAAGCATGCAACTCCCATAAGAACAAACATCCCACGGAAAACATACAAAATGTCATCATGAAGAAAGGTGCAAAGAAGTAGGCTAATAAGGAGCTTGCAAGTTTAGAGGCCCCACCCTTCATCTAAAAAGGATTCCTTTAGAGATCCTCCGGGCTTCTTAATGATTTGTATAGACTCTAAGTTCGTGCTTCCCTGCCAATTTCCAACAGCATCATTATCAATAAAAAAAAAATTATAAATACAAAAGCCACCATGATGTGACAAGATAGTCAAAAGAACTATGTAAAACATAATCCCAGCATTAAGAATACGCTCTTCTTAAAACAAGCATGAAGGATGGCTAAAAACATGACTTCAGGCAACCGACCTTAATCCCCACAACTGGGATCAGCTACATGGCTAAAAGTTCAATAAAAAGGATGCCTTGCACGTCAAATCGGATATTTTCTCTACTACATAAGCCACAAGATTGCCAATGGCCTTCAGGCCGAAAGGACCACGGGTCCCCAGTTGAGGGTTCGGACCCAACTACTAGGGTTTTATAGCTGAAAAATTTTCCTGGAAAAAAGGTCCCACAATTACCTTGAGCCTTATAACAGCATCCACAGCCAGTTTTGCGAAATGTTCTTTATCCTGTGAGAGTATCTTGGAACTCAAAGTAGTCATCGCAATCTTCACCAAGTCTGACTTGAATTTCTCTGCATAAACCAATGATGATATGCGTTAAACATAAAATTATAATGGAAGGCTAAAAAACCTCAAAGCCTGGTCACACAAATTAGAAGTTGCCATCCCTGTTTAAAGCACCACGCTTGTACATCAGCTTATTCCATAAGTAATCACCATTATGACATCAAAATGATCTCAATGAAAACAAAAGCTTACAAGAAGAAATAAAGCAGCAGTTCCCACAATCAAGAAAGCACTGAAGCAAAAAACAAATGATGATAAAGTTAATATAGAACACTAAACAATACCAGCGTCCTCTTTATTATTCATGACTTTATGCAACAAAGCATTCCGTGCACATTCTGCTGCCATTCGATAACCTAAACAACCAAATAATCTATTAGAAAACCTGGTACTGCACATGCCAAAGATGGTAACCACAAATGGCAACCTTCATTGTCTTTATAACTAATAAACAATTGCAAAGTATTTCACACATGCCAAACAAATGAATACATGCACGCAGACTCACACACACACACGCACAACCAAAGCAAAGGAAACAAATCTCATCCTTTGTAGGAATAAGTTTCTAAAGTATTTCAAGAAGCAATCAGTTGACTGAAACGATAATCATCCTCTGTGAACATTATACATATGATAAGAATAAATAAAACTCACGATACCCCGCTACTAGTTTAGCAATTAAGAAACCTACATAAGAATAATGCTTCACAAAGAAAGCAGAATAATGGAAGATCGCATATAATTCTTAAGAATCCAGACCTGATATAATGGTCATTGGGTGTATCTTTGCTGCAACAAGCTTTTCTGCCTCCCTCAGAAGTTCCCCAGCCAAGACAACAACAGAAGTTGTCCCGTCACCAACTTCATCATCTTGAACTTTTGAAATGTCTGATGCTTGAATTAAGGATGATAAATGATATGATATTTTATTCGATAAATTCCTAGTGGTCACAGTGTTCAATATTGGCTTGGTAACTTACACTAGCATAAGTTCCATTGACATGTACGTGCATGAACCAAGCCATTTTGCTAAAAGAAATATCTTTGTCAATCACAAAAAGACTACTAATCAATTATAAAATAAATTCTCAAAACCATGATCATCAAGCAAAGAAAAATTGCAAGGATACCAACAAGAACTTTAGCAGCTGGATTATCAATATGAAGGGACTTTAAGATGGTGGCACCATCGTTTGTGACCGTGACTTCACGTCCCCTACCTGTCGATTGTAAAATTTTATCCTGATAAATACAAATCAACAGTCAGGCCATAAATTAAGTTCACAATGGAGGCCAATGGCCTAAAAGAACAGCATCATCACATTTGACAACACCCTTGTGTATTAAGAAATTTACCATCCCCTTTGGCCCCAAGGTTGTCTTGACCAGGTCAGCAATTGCCATTGCACCAATAAAAGATGCCTAATAAAAGAAAAAAAAATCGATTTAGCCATTCTGCTCATATTGAACATAAAATATATGAAAGATGCACCAAGTTCAAAATATTATAAATTTAGAATCATGAAGCCAGTCAGCAGTACCAATACCCTTTGTTATAAGTACCAACACCCCAATTTAAGCAACTAATTTGATTTAATTAATGAATTTTATAACTTACTACATCAATATTTTTAAATCGGTAACTTAGTACATCAATATTATAGCACAAAAACAATGTATATCGGTCGCTTTCACATAAGACTCACCATTCTGGCACGCTCCCCCTTTTCTTCACTAGCTTCATCTTTAAAAATTCTATCGACCTACAAACATTCTCAAACAAGAGAAAATATATTGAAGAATTATTAAAGAAACAAAACAAAACAATAAATTAACAGCATCTAACATACCGCCATGAAAAGTGATGTAGTGAGGCTAGCTGGAACCAAGATGCTCAGGTAATTTATCTGAATCAATATTAACACAAGAAACCGAAACTTAAACCCTTTGTAAATCACCCTAAATTTTATGTGACAAATATAAGTGATATTTACAGCATTTTCCTCCCCTTAATCATTTTCTCAATAACCA
The DNA here is from genome assembly GCA_003123785.1 of Pterocarya stenoptera. Classification (NCBI taxonomy): domain Eukaryota; kingdom Viridiplantae; phylum Streptophyta; class Magnoliopsida; order Fagales; family Juglandaceae; genus Pterocarya; species Pterocarya stenoptera. The sequence continues at coordinate 56,627 of QEOT01004859.1, forward strand.
AACGAACAAGCAAGGAACAAAGAAAATACTACGCATGAAATACTATATTAAAGATTCAAGAGTGAGATAGAGCTGTGAGCTTGTTTTCGATACTGCAAAAGAAGCATAAAAGCGGAATAAAACCCCAAAAATTCAAGAAAACACAACGAAACCCTATAGTATAGTTATTCCATTACCTGGTCTCGAAGAATCGTGAAGACGGAGAGGTTGGATGGAGATTTTGAGACACTGGATCCCGCCGAAACAAGCGTTAAGGCGACACACAAGGTTTGGCCTTTTTTTTTTTTTTTATCTCTTAAATGCTACAGGTACTTGGCGATATTGGTGCAGTTTGTAATTGAGATGAGTTAAATAAAAAAATTGAAAGTTAAATAAAAATTATTAAAAAATTATTTTTTAATATTATTATATTTTAAAATTTTAAAAAAATTAAATTATTATTTTTTATCTAAAATTTTAAAAAATTATAATGATAAAATGAATAAAATAATATATTTATACTTTTATGTTAATGCATTTATTGATTATTTTTTAATCTGCACGTTACATTCCGAATAAAGTGGCACTTAATTACAGATAAATATTTTAACAATAAAAATATTATATAAAAGTTAATCTTTTTTAAGGGATATAAAAGTTAAACAGATAATAATATATTTATAACTTCTTTACAATTATGTTATAACTTGTTTTAAATTGAGTAATGTTCTATATAGTTTTAGGCTATGTTTGGTTGTAAAATTTAGTTGAGTCAAGTCTAATTTTAAGCTGAGTTAACATTCAAACATTCAAACTCTCAAATTACTAAACTCATCTTAATTCAAAACCTCTTTACGCGTGGAATCTACAATCTTTTTCAACTTAACACATATTTATACATAAGACCTATATACTTTTCATAAAAAGTATTAAACTCATCTTAGCATCTAAACACATTTTAGATGGGCTCCACATAAATCCCTCAACTACTATTTATAAAGAACTTAACTCAACTCAACATCCAAGCGTAGCTTTAAGGTATGTAAGCACCGCATACTTTTTTGAGAAATATAATTGTGCCATTTTATTAAAAAGTAGTTTTAATTTTACATAACTACTTTTCATTTTAAGTAAAGCTGTAGAATAGTTGTAAAATAATTGTAGGTTTATCATTTTCTAAAGTAAATTCACAAACTCTCTTGTGATACACCTAATTATAAAATTATTTTTATTGTAAAGTAAATTTAACGGATTACATGAAAATACTTCAATTTGTAACTTTATTTTTGTGTAATCCATTTATATCCACGTCACTTCTCTTAATTTTGCACTATATATATCCTTGACAAAAAGCTTATACTAAGTACATGCTATATAATTGAAGGATAAATTCCCTTTTTTTAATTGGCATGAGGTATAGATGCACTTGTTAATTGGAACTAAACAATTAAAAAAAGATATACTTCTTATTTTTGAAAGCCTCATCTTCAATCTAAATATTACTAGCTTTCAAAAATAGCTTCTAATTTTGGTGGACTTATCATAGGTACATCTTTTTCCTCAAATGTGAATTGCTCTCTAATCTCAATGATTATCAAGGGATCATATTTTATGGCATTAATATTTTCTTGATTTAAACAATAAATACCAAAGATTATATATATTTCAATTTAAAGATATCATGCAAATAAAATTACTTGGTACTTGAATTGTCAATAACATTACAGTCCAACGTTATCATAAAAATTACATGAAAATTACTCATAATATATAAAAAATATTCTTTAATGATATGAAATCCTGTGATAAAACAAGATTACCATGTGCTCGTACTTTAAAAATATCGAATAATTACTAAATATTCATATTTTTAAGGTCGAACACAATAATTATGGTTTAAAAAAATCATCAAATAAAATAGGGTATCTCAGATCTCAGTATAAGAGACCCAACAAGAATTGATCATGAAGAACATCACCTTACTTCATATATATAAATATATATATATAGTTCTAATACAGGTATGAAAACTTTAAGAATAACAAAGGGGAAAAGAGTCTTTCTAGAAAAGAATGCGACCTCGAGCTAAGGTCATTTAGGGTCCTAATGATACAATATCATTTCTCACATTAAATCACTCAATACTAATATCAAGAAGCAACACAAAATCCCTCTAAGCTAGACAGGCTTTCCCCCTACCCAACTGCGGATTCTAGTATTTATTTGCTATAGCTTAGAGAGGCCGTGTGTGTTGGCCTGCAGCTTTTCCACAAAGAAGTGCATTCTTTGGAATGGGGTATTCATCTCTGAGTGAAGTTGATTCAGTATAAACCCGCAAATAAAGCTGTTGTCCGAGATATTGTCGTGCCCAGAACTCGGATCTCAAGTTCCACATTCCTACATTATCAAGCGCCACATATATAGCAGTCCATGACTTGGGATATACCTGCACTCTCACCAAGAATAAACAAGCCATCATGTTAATGTTATTTTGCTTAAATTTCTGAGGTATCTCTGAGTTGGAGAAAACGAAAATGGCGTTGAAACTCACCTGAGTGGTGCAACGTGCAACTGCATCTCGGAGATTGTATTGGTTTCTACTAGCTGAAGTCCACTGCCCTCCATCCATACTGCGTTAAGAGTTTTTAGAGATTAGTCAGAGCAAGAAAACCAGACCCCAAAAAGAAAAAAAAAGACAAGAAATGGTTCAGAAACAAACTAGGGCATGGATTTCACATATTATGCAATGTTAATATGGTGACTTACCCAACCACCCAGAAAGAATAGCCACTAAGGTGCCAGCTCTGAATTATATCCTCAGGGTTTTCTAATACAATCTCGACAAATGCTCTGTAGTCAACACCCATCACTGATGTGTCAAGGTAAATTCCACCACCTGTAGGAACGCTGGATATACTCCCTACACGGAAAACTCCAAGTTTGAAGTAATCAGCAAGCTTCAAGGGAGTGTCTGCTGGGACAAATGATACACTGTTTACTGCATATCTTTGTTTGCCGTTGACTTGACCGGCGGAGCTTTGTAGCCTGATGGTCTTGGTTGTGTTGATTAGACCATAGTGATACGAGCCTTGTGGGTTTGGCCTTGGTCCGCTTGCAGTCAGATTAGTCCTGTAATCGACATGATGATTAGTTCCATATGTATGAAAGTCAAAGTTAGAGTTTGCAATAATATTTTTTTGACGTGATATTAAATGATTGACAGATAAATAAAAAATAACAAGGCAAAAGTGTTATTTTACAAAGAAGTACAGGCCTGGATTTAAAAAGAGAGGAATGACATGGGTCTTATTTACCTGATAGAGCGGGCCTGGTTCAGAGACCAGTCAATTTGAATGGTAGGTCCACCAGGGGGCGGGCCTGAGACTTTGCCGGCGGAGTTGCTGTAACGAAGAATGCCGGTGGTTGTGAGTATAGTAGAGGTGAACCGAGAGGAAACCACAATGTAATAGTCTTGTGCAGGCTGATCGGCAGTGACTAGAACAGAGTAAGATTGACCAACATGAACATCAAGCGAGGAGTAGGTAACTTGAAGAGTGTGAGTTCCTTCTACTTCCACCAACTTCATCTTGTGGCCCTGAATGCGGAAGTTGAGGGAGTTTTGCAAGCCAACATTTGATATTCTAAGCCTATAGGTTTTTCCTGTAAATTGATAATGACAGACTACAATGTTAGGCCATGAATGGGAATTGACAGCAAAATAATTATGGTTAATTATCTCATTAGCATAAGGATATTAATGAGGTGCTCATAAAGTTCTTTAACATTACATATAGAATAATCCATATATACAATTGGCTTATTGAATTTAAAACAATGCAAACACAGGGAGATTTATCGAGAAAAAGATAGTCTTGCATAAACTTAAACATTTCAAGTGGGAGACAGATAGATGCATGCATTATACTCTATAAGCAGCATTAAATGCTCAATTAATGTTTTAGAACTCATTTTCACGTATCTATCTTTCGTTTGAAGCATTCAATTTTGAACAAAAACTTAAGAGAGATATTGATCCAATTTATCATTTCATCCTCACACCTTCCCAATGTAAAGAGCCTAAATAGCATGTCCCAAAAATGGGGGATTCCATTAGTTTTTTAACTGCCCATCCAAAAGTTCATGACAAAGATAGCAAAGACATAACCAAGGAGAATTTACTATATAAGAGAAAATCTTGGCAGATTTTGAAGGAGATCGTACCTTGTTCTACATTGAAAGAAACACCACCGGGTCCGCGACCGTTGATAAGGATTCCATCAGGAAAAGGCAGCTTCTTACCGCGATCTAGAATAGCCTTCAAGGCCTGCACAGACATACATAAATTCATTACACACCAAGTACGAGCTTGAAATCTGCATTTATGAACTTTAAAACCAACACGTTATGGTCCTGAATGTGGACAATAGGTGGTGGCCCTGTCACATAAATGATAATTTTTTTTCCAAAATTTAAATAAACGAAAATATTGTTCACATAAACTAAAATTGAATTATAATGAGTTTTTTTTTTTTTTTTACTCAAGCAAGAGTTTTTTTAAAAGTTTATTAAAATGCTAAGTATAATATCAATTTATAGTTTTACTTGTTTATTTGAAGAACTTGTATGCCCAGAAACAAAGTCATACTCCATCACTGCCAATAAGTTGAACACGATTTATCCATTGGGATTCACCGATCGGAATTATCGAGGATGAAACTAGGGACAACATGTGCGACCCACAAACCAGGACATGGTCTGTGATCTGAAACAATCCATGTCGCCATGTGCTAGACATTTATGGAAAGTAACATACATTAATTGTGTTCTAAAATATGATAAATCTGCATAGTCAGCAAATGTCAAAAGGGCAAAAAAAAAAAAAAAAAAAAAAAAAAACATGTAGATTTGCTGACATTAAAAGTTTAACAAGATGCATCCAGAACGAGGGACAACCAGTATAAAAGGACAGATAAAAAAAACAAGCATGTTGACGTTTTTCAACTAGTCTCCCGGTAAAAATTGTGGTATTTATGAACTAAAAAAATCAGTAGTGGGTTTGTTTTAGAATGTGCTCTTCTTCCAAGTTCCAACAACAAAGGTAGTCAGGAAAACAGCTGGCAGCAGAGAAGAAGCATAATTAAAAAGTTGAATGTTTTAATATTCACAGCAAAGAAACCCCCCCATATGCCACCGACACAAACGCAAGGTGACAATCCCAGAGAATCAATAAATTAAAATCCTCGAGTTGAAGAAAATTCCATTACCAGCGAATGCTGAAAGAGAAAAAGCGAAATTACCGTGTAATTGTTCTTGTACCAATCTCCGATAAGAACAGTGTAATCGCCGGCGGGGTCAGGGAAGGGGACAGGGATTCGTGGCCTGCTAAGGATTCTGATCCCTCCAAACCCACCGGCAGCCTTGTGGAATGCGAGGGAAGGGAAGTAGTAATAACTCCCAATCTGATCCTTGACTTGGAGAATGTAGGTGAAGTTCTTCCCCGGGGGTATTGGGCACGTTGTTCCGAATACACCATCCTCAAACGAATTCCTTCTGTTCTGAATTCCATTCCTATAGATACCAGAAACGAAAACAGAATTAACATCTTTTATTCATTGCTTACATACCATCTATAATGTATTGTATGCAAAAACAGAACATTCCTGGTTGTTATTGATCTTTCACAAGTGTTCGAGATTTATCGTGCGTTATCTAAAAATAAAAAATAAAAAATAAAATTTTTTTGCATATGCCGGGTAATTTTACGTAAAGTAAAGTGTATAAATGTTGTGTAATCGTTTTGAAAAAGAATGAAGTTTATTATTAAAAAATTAATTTTTTTATATATGTAGATTTAATGTTTTATTCACTTTTTTCAAAACGATTGTGCGACGATGGTACAATTCTGATTACAAATATCATTTCTTTATTTATTATTATTTATAAAAATATTTTAGATAATATTAAATAAATAATAAATATATAAAACTCACTTAATATGTGAAACTTTTAAATTCGAGCAACAATTTAATTTAAATTTTTTTTTTTTGATATAAGGCGAGTTCAATAGTATATATTATTCTTTATTTTTTAAAAAACAATATTCTTTACTTTTATAACATGTCATGTTATAAATAAAAGAGGAATATAAAAGAAAAGTCTTCTTATAAGGAAAAAGAGAAAATGTCAAAATATAAAACTCCACTGCACTAGACTTGCACTTCCTCCTACTCCTAACACTATTTAACATTACTATTATTTCTTTGAACTGTAAAGATATTTTGATGATAAAATTGTGCAGATGTTTAGTTTGAACCGACAAAGGTCACCATCCTCGGTTTGGAGTTGGTGGCCAATCCCTAAAAGAGTGGAAGACAGCTAAAACTCTTAAAAATAAACAAGTTGAGAAATGTTTAAAAAGTTTCCCACTAATCCGCCCCGCCCATCTATTTCTGTCACTGAATCATAGAAGAGTCGCTTTCTGTTTAAAGGCGGCTAATCCCCTCAGCACTAAGCTTCGTATATAATTTATGAACTCCAATAACGAACTGAACTCCTCACGAGCTACTGTCTTCTTATGTTTTAAATCTCTGCTCTCTATACCCGTGACTGTATATACTGAGTCCGACCCAAAAAGTGAGATCTTAATCAGATCAATGTCCAGTACATGGGTTTTCTCTTAAATATGGGGGATAAAGGACAAGAGAGATTTTAAAAAAGGTAATGCATGTGAAATTAACCCCAAGTCGTTAGACAACCTTTTTATGTATTTTTGTGGGCACATTAGACATTCTCTTGACCATAATCTAAGAAAATGTACGAGCAGAGTTAGGCCTTGTCCAGTGCAAACCAATGTAAATACAAATATGCCCCTAACACTGGCAGTGTCGTACAAGAACAACTTGTAACACACCGAATCTGTCGTTTACCGAAGGGCGCGCTAATTAATCACTGCACATGATCTTTGTTTGGAGAGAGAGAGAGAGAGATAATGTACCAGGAGAGGAGGAAGGACTCGTTCAAGTTGTTGAACACGTTGATAATGAGGTTGTCATTGGTGACGGAGTGAATATCAGGGCCTGGGAATTGTCCATTGATGAGGATTCCCTACAAGGCGCGCGCGCGTTGGGTGTAATTTGTCCATTAGATCAAACTAAAATAAGCACAACCCAGATCACAAAATACCACCAAGAATCCAGCAGATCTGAGCCACAAACCTGTTGGCGAACGCCGAGTGGGTAAATGTCACCGTAAGTGATGTTCCAGCTGAAGAACTTGTAAGGATCTTCGGCCCCAGCGAGGGAAAGGAAGAGGAGAGAAACCGCGACACATAGCAGGGCACTGAAAAGTGCACCTCCTCCCGCCATGTTTAGCGGCATTTCCTTCAACCAATAGAGAGGCAGGAAGTTCTGCCTAGCACAGCTCGGCTCCCTTGTGCGTCGTGTGTGAATGTGTTAGTTGGGAAAGGCTGAAAGAGATGGAAAGCGAGAGGCAGCGTTTTAAAGAAAGGAAGGTGAGGTTAGGAAATGATGAGCAGCATGGCACGTATTTAAGTGCGTTACAGAGGTGTTGAGATGGGTGTGTAGCCGTGATTCGTGAAGAATGGGAGGGAAAAATAAAATAGCAAGAAAAGAAAGGAAAAAAGAAAAGAAAATTCTGGGGAGTGTCGGTAGCAGTGGGGTACAACAGTATCATATGAGCTTGGTCTCTCGCACTTTAAACCATGGAGGTTTTGTTTGGACGCGAAAGAAACTGGAGAAGAACGCATGTGACGAGTTCTAACACGCAGTGGGCCCTCTGATCACTTTGTTGTGGACATGTCATGTGGTTATGAGCATTTAGGTGCATGAATTAAGTTGGGGGGGTCTAGGTCAGGATGGTTCTGTAAAGATGGTATTGTGGTTGAAGTTGCTAAGCCCTTCTTTTTTCTTTTTCTTTTTTTTAAATGTATTGCTGAGAAAATCCGAAATGAAAGGTATATTGGTTTCGGAGATACTGATTTTTTTTATCCATTGAACATAGATACACGAACAAGAAGATGCCCCATCATTCAGATCTTTTTGTCATTGACTACTCTGTGTTAACGATATACGCACAACATTTTTATAATGTTTTATATAATTATATTTTAAATAAAAGTATTTATAATTTTTATGAGTTATTTTATAAAAACACATACAATTTAAAATATAGTTATATAAAGAATTATAAAAATTGTTGTATGTCTATCATTTTTCATAATTCTTTTTATGATCTAGGACACTCTTCAATATGCATTGTTTGTAAAAAAAAATGAGAGACTAAGAAATATATTTATTCCTACAATTTTCCTTTTCCTGTTTTTGTTGTTGATCGTTTCAAAGAATCAAAAAGGAGGGTTCAGAATCGAGTCCTTATAGAAAATGCCAAGTGCCAACCATTTTGGTGACAGAAAACTATCATTAAATTAGCTATTCCAAAAGCTGTCTAATATTTCACCTTTTAGCTTTTTGCTAATCTTTAAAAATTTGAACTGAATAGTCATTGCACTATTTATAATAATAAAATATTATTATTTTTATTTTTCATTTTCATTTTTAATGCAATTTTTTATTTGTTTAAGTACTTTTTATTTTTATTTTTATAATCTCCGACAATCATTTTAATTTTAATTTTCAGTCCTATAATCTATACATTTGACTCGTGAAATCATATTTGACTCGTGAGATAGATTTACCGTAACTCATATGTTGGATGACTTTAATTTGACTAATCCTATGTGGCCCAAATATTAATAATATTAGCTAAATTTATACCTCCACTGGCATATGGCTAAACAATGCAGTGCTGTCAAGGTGGTCGAATATAAAGTTGGAGTTAGACCGACACTTCTCTCAATGCTAGTTGAATATGTACTTAGGGTGCATATGAAAGGTCAGAAAGGACAATAGCGTTTAGCATTTATTTTGTCCTATAAATACCAAGCTCGGAGTTAGGCTACGAAACTTATTGTTCTGTTTTCTATTTATAAGTAGCTTTTACATCATCGGGTCTATTGCTATTCATATGCATGCTTCTATACACGTTAAACATACCAACTTAGGTCAAACATCTAAAATGTCAATGATTTAATTTTTAATATACTAGCTAAAGTGTAATGTTAGATACAATCTTAGGACCATTAGGATCCAGAAATGATTTCATTTCATTATTACAATTTTTTTAAATTCTTACATAAAATATAATAAACAATTCAACTTTTTCAAATCTCAAAATAATAATAATATTAAAAAAATAATATTCTAATAATATTTAATTTAATTTTCAACTTTCATCAAAAATCATTTCATCTCATCTCACTATCCAAATGGGACCTTATAGAATGTGTAAACTTCATACACTCATTTTGAAAAAAAGTGAAGCATACTATAATTTTTTTTTTTTAATATAAATCTCATATTTATCCATTTTTTAAAGTAGAGTGCACATAATTTACACACCTTAAAACTATAAATATTATTTCTCACGGGATTACAATGTTAAATGTTCACATTTCTTCGATTATCTTACAGTTGATGCCAGCAAAACATATAGATTCGAACCCATCAATAAATTAAGATTTGAACGATATGTGTGTGACCCACCATTTTGATTAGTTTTGTAATTATAAACAATCCCACAATGAATAGCTTAACTTGTACTTAAAACTAATGATCTAGCTAAGCTATGTCTTAAACCTTGCCTCAGATATCACATTTCAACACTCATAGTCCGATCATAATTATTTTTCCACAAGGACTTTGACATGCCAATTTCATATAAAGCACCAAGTCACAATTCAACACTAGTCACATTTCCACAAAAGGACTCGTCCTTGCATTGTGACTTTTTTGACAACACGTATCTGAAACATAAAAAGCATAGATGTGCAGCAAATAATATAATAAATCAAACAGATACATGCAATTTGGGAAGTCCCCACAATGAATAAACACTAGTGGCTTTATCGCATGTGCAATCATTGAACATGTTTTTGTATTTAATAGTGGATGATTATATAACATTTATAAGTTTTAATAAAAAAACACTGTAGTATTCTTAATGAAGCAATCCAGTATCATTAGTTAGTTGTAATATGGGCTATAAATAATGAGTAATACTAAATATAATCTTAAGATTTGCAAGCCCCATGCATTTCCTTTGAAAAAAAACTACTAAAAAAATGATTTTTTCATGTAGATTCCAGCTTTACCCACTTTTTTCAAAGAGAATACACAGAACCTACGCAACTTAAAACTACAAATATCATTATTCTTTTGTTTCTCCATAAAAGTTAAAAGGATTTCATGTCCGGCTGTTTTTGAGGAAAAAAAAGAAAAAAACAGCCTTCGAAAATCATCAACGACATTGCTGAATGAGTGATTTAATATATCAATTTAAAATCATCACAAGACTCGGGAGACATGAATTAAAATGATGCGGCAGATATTAGAAAAACTTATACTATAATCTATTGGTACGGGGTCTGAAATACAAATTATAAGAGGCTTAGAAGCCAACAAATTAGAATGACATATCTGTCTGGTGAAAAGTAGTTGGGGGTGGTGTGTTTGATGGTCCCGCAGGAACCATCCACCCACAATCAGTGGGCATGCTACGCTCAAACCATACACGCAAGGAAAGCATTGATCATGTCACTCCCTACAGCTGTTCAGACATAAGCGCTTATGCCAAAGTTGCAGCTAACTCGGTTCCATACTTCCAGTATCATTAACTTGGGAAATACTATGTTTGTTTTATGCAAAAACAATGCTACTGATGCCTCCCTACTCACAAGTCAAAATCTATGCTGTATAAATCCTTTCACCAGTCGTTGAATCGGTTGGGGAAGTACATGGGTATGATAAGGCCTCTACAACTTACTTATCAAAAAAGAAAAAAGAAAAAGTAAGGCGTCTACAACCGCATCACATTGTCCAACATATATCCTCATTTCATGCCCAAGAATCTTTTTGAGTAACAGCTGTATATTGCTCCTTAGAAAATTAAGATTTTTACAGAAGTGCTCGGTTTACACAAAGATCTTATAAAAGTGAACTTACAAATTAATGTGACATGATTTGAAATTTGAGATCTACTTTACAATAAAAAGAGATTTACAATCAAACTGCATTAGTTTTGTAAGTTCATTTTTGTAAGATCTGCGTGTAAACCACGCATTCTCTTCAAGAATCCCTTTAGCTAGCTCCTTCTTCCCACAGACACCTATACTCTACCTATTTACTACTCAGCCTACTCTTCAAAGCCAATCTCTAAAATGATCGTTTTTTTCCCTCTCAAAACTAATGGCTTCTATTTCTAATTCCAGTGATCCGTGAGTCACCCCCTTCCCCCTTTCTCTTCACCATAAAAAGCACCAATTCTCTGGAATCAAGAATCCTATTTGATGGCCTTAGTTAGATCACCACTTTGAACAGAAATGCTCATAATTTTTTTTTTCTAAAAAAAATTAGCACTAAAATTGTCCTCCAACTCAGTCCTTAAATTTTGTTTGTCAACTCAGCCAAATTCAAGCATATCAACACTTCATTCAAAATAAAAAGGAAAATATACACTTGACTTCCTTAAACTATTACCATCATTGTAGTATCACCATCAAACTATCAAAGTTATCAATCAGTCCCCAATTTCAATCGTATGTTACAATTTAGCCCGTTGTTAAATTTTGAATGGTGGATAGATGAAAAATTGATAACAATGCAGAAGTAATAGTTTGTGGAGATAAAAGTGTGATTTTCTCAAAATAACAAAGAGAAAAAAAATACTGATGACGACAAAGGCTTTGGCAAACCTCAATCAAAATGCTAAATTATAATCAAATCAAACTTCATACGGAGTCAACTGTGAAGTAGTCTAGTAGAACGTATAAATCAACCATAAATACTAAATACCCTTACACAAATCAATCCGTTTAGAAGAGCCATACCCAATTCCCTATCTACTTATCATCCAACCCACGTTTTTTTAAGTCCCACTGGAAGAGAAGTGATTGGGGATATACATGCATCTCATTACGATCATGCAGGGAAGATATCCAACCATCTCGTTCGATCCTCTTTCCCAATTAACCAACCACATTAAATATGTATCAGAGACAGGCAGCTAATGAACGTTGTCCAAACAATTCATAAGCCCGATTCTGGGCAAAAAAGTCTGGATTATTCCAAAACTAGTGTTTTTGGAATGTTGTTTTTTTTAACCACAAAAACATTACTACCCAAACTGATCATAGTAATAGAAGAAAACACCGAAGACGAAGAAAACACCAAAGGCCAAAAAACCCTAACTAGAGCAGAGTACGGGGTAACTTACTAAACCCTCCGACTCGTCGTCATCTTCGTCCCAACCAGAGCAAAACGTAATCATCGAAGAACGCGAAACAGCTTTTAAAAAAACCCTATACCGAGTAAATTTCCAAGAGTTCAGAAGATAGCGAGCCAAATAATCAAAGCAATTCACTAAAGCCTGTCGAATTCGAGTTTCTTTTCGAGCAATTTCTTGTCAAAATGATCATATCACAGTCATGCGAAAGACATTTCACGGGACTCATAAGAGCAAAAAAACATAGATTCAGGACTAATCGAACTCACAGAAGCGAAGATGAAGCACTCACAGTACAGTGACCTCGGCCCGGTCAATCCTCCTCGCCGAATAGAAGCCGAAGCCTAGAGGAGAGGAAACCGGTGGGATCGAGGGAGGCCTCGTGTAGGAGGTCGCGCTTGATGTTCTTCATGCGCTCGGTGAGGGTGTCTCGCTCCTCTATGAGAGCAGACGTGTCCTCTTGGAGGTCGTGGATGCGGTACTTCTGGCCCAAGGATCTGATGCTCAGGAGAAAAATCCCCGTCATGGCGAAGAACTGTATAAAGCTGTCTTTGCGCTTCATTGCGTTCGCTAAAAGCCCCATCGATCGTCTAGGGTTTTGGACGCCTGGACCTGAGCTGGGTGGTGCTGAGGAAGCCATGGAGGAGACAGCGTTGGCCGGTTCAGAACGGGATGCTTCGAATCGGCTGCGAGCTGCGAGTCCGCAACTTGTGGAAAATAAGTTTTGGGCTTCGGACCAATGGCTTGTGGATTTAACTATCTTAGCCATTTGCTCGATTTATGTAGAAATAAGCCCAATCAGAGCCCAATGGGGTGTCCACAAAGCTGCACCGAAACGTGATTATCATTGATGAAAGATGATTGATCCCAGCAATTCTAGCACCGAGTAATGTTAGATGAGATATAATATTCACAATATGAGTACATAAAAATAATCTCACAAATTAATATAATTTTATATAATTTATTAGATTGTAAAATTATATTTATTACTAAACAAATCCGACGAAACACATGAAGCCACATCAGTGTTTGATATTATTTTTGTATAATCTCTTAATAGCTAAAACACTCATGTTAGATATAATCATAAATTATATATGCGCCGCACACTTTTTCTTGTAAGTATAAAATTCACCATTAAAAATTTAATTTAATTTAATTAATTAATTAATTATTATTATTATTATTTTATGTAGATCTCATGTTTATTCTTTTTTTTTCAAAATGAGTGAATAGCGCTTGAACACCATGACTACAAATATCATTTTTTTTTTTCAAAAGGTCTACACGAAAGCTTGCACACCTAAAGCGCACATATGACTATATCTGGCATTATGCATCAATAAACGTGTGTACCAGCAAGTTTTCTCGTTAAATAATAGAAACTATAATTTTTTTTCATCAAATAATAGCTGTCATCGTTCAAGTTTGCATAACTAGCGAACTGCGAAGAACTTCCCTGAAGGCAAACTGGTTTTGTAATGTGTACCGACAGAAAATATGAAGGGCAAAGTGCTACTTCAGCCATTGTCATAGCTGAAGGCAATCTCCGCCATGTCAACTCCATGCTATGTAATGGGATTCTTCCCAGATCAATGAGACTATAACCCTACCAAAATACATACTCCTTTCCTCTAATTGGCTCACTGGTCTTTTTCTTTGTCGTTTCATTTAAGTTCCTATGGAACTAAAGCTGGATTCAATCCAAGCAACCAATTCTGCAACTTCATTGTCACGTCAGGTGCATTAGTGGGGCTTGGTCCCTGGAGTTTCTTTCACAAAAGCTAAGTGATGCTAACATGCTATATCAGAAGTCTAAAGTTCCACATTGCTTGCTCTCAATACTCTTTGTTCCAATATTTTCTTTTATTCCCTTCTTACGATCATCATTAAGACCTCGACTCCGCCCAATGCCCAGCTTTGGCAATCCCCGATTCAGTCCTTCAAGCAAAACACAAGCTTTACACCATTTCTGCAAAATAAAACAAGAATGATGAATCCCGTGCTCTAACTGGGTGTAAACTGGGGTAGCGCACATGTATGCATCTGCAGTCTTGCAAAGCATACAGACACTGACAGAGAAGGGAAGAAGGGGGAAACTGATGGCAATCACAACATCAAATATGGTGATGACAGTTTGATTTAGCCACGAGTTTGATCTCAGAACCGTCCTTACAAATATAATTCGCCTGAAATCTCAAAAAGAAGCACTGGTTCACAGAAGAAAATTACAGAGGCCAGAGCCAGTGGCTGATATGTTCTCATAGGGGAAAAATATGGTTGATCTTTCGGTACCACAAATTTGAAAGATAATACCTAAGGCAAGAACAGGACAGTTTCTATAA
>QEOT01004859.1:78839-92811 GCA_003123785.1 Pterocarya stenoptera
AACATAAAAATAATACTAAAAAATATATTCTACTAATATTTTATTCAACTACTATTCAAAACATCTCATCTCATCTGTGTATCCAAGCGGGGCCTAAGATTTTAAAGCTGGTTTAGTCAACCCAAATGCCTGACTGCTTCTGTTATTTAATGGGTCAAAACTAACTACATGGCAATACAAAGTGCAGCTTATGGTGCTTCCATTCAAACCCACAAGACGCCCCCCCCTCCTCTCCCGGTGTGCGCGGGGCAAAAGAAAAAAAAATCAATTGGCAGGATTGGGTTCACAAATCATAACATTGGAATGCTTACATCAGCAAGTTCTTCATCGCTGCACAATTCATTAATAAGATCTTCGGAACCACTTCTGCCAGATAACTGAACTGCATTTTCGACTACAGAATGGAAAACATTTCCGGGTGGATTCAGTTGGTCAATCCTCTGAGCCACTTGTTGGAGATTGGTCTGAAAAACAAATAAGATAAAAGACAATTAGAACAGAAGATGGTATCAACACAATCACGAGAAATAAAAAATCAGCCTAAGAAAACGGCAAGACCGAATAATGACTAGAGATATGGTAACAGATGATCCAAATCGACGGAAAGAGGCAGAATGGTGACTTTAATTTTATTTTAGCTAAAGTACAAAATTTTAGTATTAAGCACCAGACCCACATAAGAACAATCATGAAAACAATGGTCCACAAAATAATAGTCCAGAAATGTTATCATAGTATGTAATCTAAGCAGTCCTTCAATTTCTCGGTTAGTAACAATAATATACAGATTTACTTTCCAAAACTTGGTTTGTCAACAGAGGTGCTCCAAAGGAAAAAACAAGTCCATCAACAACCTGAAGCAGTTCAATGAGGTAGCTGTATCAAAACAAATCCAAGTATTGAAGCCATGGCTAAAAAGTTGGACTCATGCAAATGAAACACTGTTAGTATATTTGACTTGCAGCCCATACAAAGTAACAAACGTAAAAGAGCAAAATAAACTACTAATTACTTAACGGATGTGTGCTTATTCAAACCTGCAAGTTTTGTTCATTTTGTTTGTCATCCTTGCGCATCCTTGGCTCATTATAGTGCGGTTGGGCTTCAGCTTCCATGGCAGGAGAAAGCTGAGAGTGGGTTGATCCACCTCTAAGGACTTGGGAAACAACGGGCATCATCTGTTGGAACATCCTAGGCAAATCAAGGCCACCACCTTGGCCTCTTCCAAGCCCAGCAAACACGTTCCCAAGATCTTGGCTATCAACCTGTTGAACAACTTGACTGACTGTGTTCCTCATCTGGGGGCTCAGAGAGAGCTGTTGCAACACATTCCTCAAGAAATCAGGAGAGCCAACCCCAGCTTGCTCTGAAACACTAGTCAACAAACCATTCAACAAAGGAGTTTGCATGACCTGAGACATAAGACCTGCCATATCAATTGGAGAGGGTAGCTGCTCTGGGGACTGTTCATTTGCATTCATATTATTTACAACAGAGCTACGAGATGCTAGAGACTGCAAAATCTGTTGGCCGCTTTTTCTCATCTGCTGATTCTGATCATCAGAAGTACTAGCGGTCCCACTATCACCACCCATGACCTTTGACTTTTGCTGCATGCCTCGCCTCTGCTTGCATTAGTATTACATGGGTTAAGTATTTACGAAACATGCGATTGACTCATCATGTCACCAAAAGCACCCAAAAACTAATCAATGTAACGATAGCCTACTACTTCATTTGAAACATAAAATAAAATAATTACAAACAAAGCAAAGTGGCACATGGCACGCATAGCCATTCAACACAGAGAATCACACCTGCGAAAGAATACTCAAGTACTACTTTGGAAATATACAAACTCAAGCCATCTGACTAAAGCATATAGAATGAACCCACAACAGGCATCCATAATGCTAAACATGATAATCAAAGCTTCATAAACTTCTATTGCTTAATCTGTCACCAGCCATACATCTTAAAACAATGTTATCTAAAAAATGAACATCAAGCGGCAAAATATAGATAAAGCAAGGACACAAAAGCACAAACTAACTATAAGAAACATTTGACCAAGAGAGATAAAGAACTTTTTAAAGATTCCATGCAGTAAGTCTTGCATTTGAAGATCCTTTCAGTTATTATGAGCCTTTTTTTATTATTGTATACAGAAAGACCCATATGGTCATTTTCATGAGATTCTGACACATTATACCAAGAACACCACGTGCAAGGAAAGTTAGATATATAGCAGTAGTTTAAGGATATCATATAACTTCCAATAAGCTATTTAAAATAATATTGATAGAAATACATAGCTCAATTACCTTACGTTCCAAACCTCCCAGCCCTAAACCAAGTGGAACAGCTTTGGCACCCTCAGTTGTATCATGCTTCTGATCAGATCTCAGAGTACTTTCCTGAGGAAAGTCAGACTTTGCTTCAGTTCCTCCACTTGAACAACTCAGAGAAGTTCCAGAGGAGGCAGAAACATCTTTCAAGCCAGTTGAAGCATTAATATTACTCAATTGGTCGAGCTAGTTAATCAATAAATCAGCACAAGATTCCAATAATAAAAACAGAAAAAACAGAAATAGGATCCCCATATTACATCAAAATATATACCTTCTGACCTTCACTTTCAGGTGTGCACCCAGGAATGGATTTGCCTAATTCCCCAAATCTGTTGACTGAATTAACTGTCATGATATTTTGCTGTTCATTCCCCACATTCCTGCCTGCGGCAGATTCAACAGAAGAATTTTGAACAACTGACTCTGGTTGGCCACCTGTGTAGACAAAGAACAGGTTGGTGAGTTGGGTGGCATTACATTCATTGACACAAACAATTAATGGCTTGAAAACCAGAGTACTGAATGAAACCACGGCATCTCCTTGCAAGTTACCAACGAAATTTCTAATTCCTGAATCGACTTAGGACATAACAGATGATAGTGAAACAGAGTCAAAAGGTGGATCTGAAACTGAAATACCTAGACTAGGTTGTGCTACACCAGAACCTGCAAGACCACTAGGATGTGATGCGCCAACCACTGGATTGACACTTCTTGTAGGTAGCACCCTTGTTGCACTGGAATCACCAGAACCAGCACCATTCTGACGTTCTCCCTGCATTACTTCCGCACTACCGGCCCTTGTACCAACTGCAGAAACTATTGGCGCAAGCGAAGTGCCTGATATTAAATAGCATTAAATCGTCGTATAGGAAAAGAATCGATCGGTAAATAATAATTTTATTGATGATAATCCTTGTATTAGAAAAAATAAAGAAGAAAAATCAAGTATATAAGCAATACGCAGTTTGGGTTTGTACAACAAATTCCTCTATGTCTAAAGAATAAATCTACCCAACCTCCGGGAGGTTCATCGCACACCACACTCTTCTGACCACATCACAGTTTTTGTCCTCACCCCGCACTCCCTCCCAAGCACCCCTCAGAGTCACTCTTCTCCCTCATCCCTCACACGAGTGTGTTCAGCAACCCCACTAACTGCTCTCTCTCTCTCTCACGTCCATGTCTTTGTTCTGTGTTAGATTAGATGGGATCTACAAATTCCCTGTTCATCTCTGGAGTTAGGGTTTCTTTTCCTTTCTTTTGGGTACGAGGTTGAATGGTGAAATCCAACCAGAGGAGGAGGAGAGGAAGGTAGCCAATAGCTTCAATTTGCAGACCTATTCAATCGGCATCAGGTTCCCTCACTCACAGTCGCACGATCTCGTCGTCGGGTATGCCTTGACCTTTAAGAAGAAAAAGAGCTTCTTGCAACCTACGTTCCCCTTCTCAGCTGCTGCGCCCATAGTCCACAGTACCCATTTCTCACTGAACTCTCTCTCCTAAGGCACCATCTTCCAAATCTCTCTCTTTCTCTCTATTTTTCTCTTTGTTACAGAATGAGGGTACCTCCTCTCTTTCACGTCGTCGTCTCGCCAAGCTCCCATGAAGAACAACCGCGACGCTCTTCCTCTACCAGTCTAAACCTCTGTCCAGTCAAGTTTCGACGACCACCAACTGCTGAGATCTGCTAAGTGTTTATTTACCGATTGTGTTTGGATCTATTTTTTTCTTCATTTTCTTATCTTTTCAATTTTACATATTGTATTTTCAATTTTACAGATTATTTTTAATTTTATACCGATCACAATCTGTTATTTGTTTAGAGATTCTATTTTCAAGTTTTTTTATCTTCAATTTCTACCAGAAGACATATGGGATTATTCATACCCAACGCCTCTTTCTCGAATCCTCCGAAGTATTTTTTAGTTTTTACATATACATATGTATTATTGGAAATGTTTTTACATATACCTAGTGTCTCTGATTTCTGAAGAGCCGAAGAAGAACGTGGGGGGTCTGCAGAAGCGAAAGAAGAAGAACGCGGGGGCTGGGGGAAGGGGAAATTGAAATAAACCTGAGACCAAAACGCACCTTCCTCGCACGTTTTGGTAAAAAAAAAAAAAAAAGAATGCCACGTAGGCTGGAGTGCGGTAGTTGCGTGAACAGTGGGTGGCTGTGTAGCAAAGCTCATTTCTAAATAAGTATATTAAAATTTTCAGTAGAAAAGAGAAGAAAACTCATGTGATAAGCAATTTCTTACCAGCATGTATATGAATGTTAATGTGCCTTGGAGTAATCCCTATACCAACAGGGCCGGGATTTGATTGAGGAACAGAACCACCAAAGAAGGAGCTGGTTTGAAGAGGAAAAGGCTGCAAATAGTACACGATCACCAATGCATAATGGACATCAAAACAACACAATTTTATATAAGCCATAACTACTAGGGCTTAAGGATGATCAGGGTTAGCCAAGTTAATCTACAGTTTCTTTTCTATTCTATAGCTTGCTCTACTTATTACATTGCACGTGTTAGATTGTTCTATTTGTTCTCTACTCGGAGAATAAAGCATGCCTGGTTCATATTGAATATACTTACTAAACCTTATCAAAATTCAAATACACTTCATAAAGCATTGGCCTCAGGATGAACCAGTCTTACAGTTTCAGGAGAAAATTGTTTTATTGCTGAATACAACTGATTCAGAGACAAGAATGATTCGGTCAACCTATTGACAACTAATATTGCAAATAATTGATGTTACTTCAACTAGCCTAAATCAGATTAACCTCACAGTAACTTACATATCCAACTTCTTCTAAACTAGTCAAAATGAACCAAACACCTGAAATGCTTAATAACATGTAAAGAATTCGTAAAAGCATATGATCATGGACAAACCTGAACCATTATAGGATTAGGCCCTGATGAAGATATGTAAACTGCAGGTCCTGCATTCAAAACAGATTCCGCCTGCAAATTGAACCATGAGATGTTAAATGCCTTCTACTCACCAATGGACGAAGGGATACATGAAGGATAAGACCCATACTGGAGACTGTCCCATTCGCAGTGTCAAAATTGTGCGACCAAGCTCAAGAAGCAAAGCACCTAAATGTTGCATTGTAAGCCCTAATTGCATTGACTCTGCCTGTAATTGGGCTCTTATTGTGGTATCAGAAGAAGATCCCTCTTGCTCCAAGCGTTCTGCAATATGCTACAAAGTTGCAGCAAGTTACAAGTAACATATGATCAGATAAGTAGCAAATGTAAAGAATGTTAAATTGACAAATCTAAGAGCATCCCAGCTTCATCAATATCACTTACAGAAATAAGAGTTTTTTTACGGAAAAAACTCTATCATATAATTAGGAGACCTTTTTATACATAAGTAATCTAAGATTTCATTAAAATTGCAAAAAGCATAGCCAAGTACACAAGAAGAAATTGACAAATCTAAGAGCATCCCAGCTTCATCAATATCACTTTCAGAAATTATGAGACATATAACAGAGAAATTCATTATTTCTTTTGAGTCCTTATCAACAAATATAGACATTATTCCAAGATTGGGTATTTTTTCGGTTTGGGGGGGGGGGGGAATATTTCGAGAACTAATGAAAGGCATCCCTCTCTTTTCCTCATGATAAATTGTTCTTTTTAATATAAGAAAGATTAATTTTATTAATGATAAAAAAAAAAAAAGACACCATCCCAAGTACACAAGAGGAATGCATCGGATACACCTAATTCGCAGTGAATTATTATCTACCACAAAAGAGGGCAAATAGTTTCTAGAGGTAATTAATATTATAAAACACAAAGCACAAAAAGAGGTTTAACAACAAATGTACACACTACACACTAACAAAGTTTTGATGCCAGACATAAAAATTAGAGGTCCAAACACCCAAGAGGAAGAACCAAGCCACTAACAACGAAAAACATAACTACTAGTATTTTGAATATGATGATTACAGATAGTGCAGTAGCTGCTTGGCCACCAAGAAGTCGTTGCACGTGGCGTAAGACAATGCCCAATGCTTCAGGTGTACGCAACCCCTGCGCATTGGAAGGTAATTCCACCCTCGGTGGGTCACCAGCATTGGTTGAAGATGGATTCGGCTGATACCCTACATCAAGGATAACTGGTTACTTTTATGTATTAGTTTGCAACTACAAGATTAAAAGGTATTTGGAATATTCACCATTTTGTGAAAATGTTTGCTCCATGCAATTCATAAACTCAGAAAGAGTACTCAGAGAGTCAGGAATAGGCTGAAATGGGAAAGGAAATGACATTGAAGAACAATAAAATGCAAAAGACAAGTAAAACATCGAGAAAAGTATATATTACTACCACATGAAGGGAAGGAACAGGTGCTGCTGCTGTAGCCAAAGGGATTTGCATGACTTGAGGTAAAGATTGGAAGAGTTGACCAGAAAATGCCTGCCCAGACTGTGCTTGATTTCCTGCTTGGATCTGAGTTCCAACATTGCCACGTATCCCTTCTGCTTCATTTCCTCGAGGAGCCTGGCTAGCAGCATTTGGCTATGACAGGAGGGAAATGCATATAATTATTCATTACATGAAAAAAGGTCACATTATCTCTTTAAGTCAAATTTCTTTACTGACTCAAAAAACCCCACTGAAAGTCGAGCTTAGTTGAAACTATTTAACAGTAACTAAAAAGTCTTAAGATTGATCAGAAGTCAGGTGCCATCCAAATCATAAGCCCCAAAATATGCATAATTTATTGCTTTAAGTTACAGGTAAATGCCGAACAACATGATTTATGAAGTCAAGACAATAAATTGTAATTCTAGTATATGAACATGTAGATCACGGTAAAAATGCCTCTCTGTGAGAACTGAGATTTATTATTAAAAAAATGAATACAATATTATAACCACAATTTCAGGGCTCATGCATCACTCACCAAAGTAGAAGACTGTGTACCACTAGTACCAACAGTTGTAGTCTGGCTGCCAAGTCCTATAGAATTCAGAACAGCCCCAATAACCTACAACTCAAATAAAATAAAAAAAGCATAAATGCTTGTGTCAATACTAATAGACATAATCCTACCTCACCCCATACCCAACTACCAACAAATTAAAGCAAGACTTTCATAAACTACAAGCAAAAAGACACACCCGGGAAAGGTCCGGAACAACGCCTTCACCTTGCTCCCCAACATTAAAGGTCCCAAGAACTACACTGTGTGAAATTTGCCCAACACGATTACGAGGGTTGCCAGTACTAGGATCACTCCCTGCCAACTCATGTAAATAACCACTATTAGTATAACTTAATACTGCCTGACTTTCATTCTTGCTCAGAGCTCAACATACAGCACAAGCACATAGCCCCAAACCAACCTCTACTACCATTACTCCCAGCGGCCTCTCCAGAACTTGCACCAGAAGAGGGTTGTGCCTGTGATGGCTGCCTCTCCACTAAATGCAAGGTATGGCCATTCTCCACATCTACAACTGATTAAGGAACTACCGTTGTAAGTTATGGGGAATTTAGGGATGGCAAATCGTGTTAACGGGTCATGTTCGTGTTGTGTCAGGTCGTGTATATTATACGATATGGGTCAACCCGAACACGACCTGTTAAGCTTAACATGTCAGAGCTCCAAATCCTAACACGACCTATTAAAATAATGGGTTGACACGACATAACCCGTTTTGATCCATTATGAATTGATTAAAAATATATCGACAAGACACGACCCTTTTCAACCTCTATGTAAATGGGTTGAATTGACCCAAATAATTCATCTGACCTAATTAACATAATTTCATATAAAAGTTAAATCACAATATCTCCCAAAAATATAAAACTAACTACATAAGTCCAAAATTACAATCCAAATAATAAAAACACAAAAATTACAATCCGGAGGAATTGTGGGAGACGGTTGTGACTCATGAGAATTGACTCGATTAAGAACTGAGAGAGTGAGGGTCCAGAGAAAGTTAGGGAATACTAAATAGGGTTAGGGTATTTTTGTTTTTATATTAAAAATGATATAATTGTAATTTTGAGTTAAAAAATTTAACGGGTCACTAACGTTAATGAATCATGTCTTACCGGGTCAACCCGTTTTGACCCAAATCCGTTAACATCAAACCCAAACCCGCTAATTTCGTGTTGTGTTCGTGTTAGGTTAATGGATTGTGTCACATATTGCTACCCCTAATGGGGATAGTGCTTTATTATTTAACATGAACCCATCCTAGAAACAATAAAATTCCAATAACAAACTTACAAGCAATCAGAACTATGAACCCCCACTATGCACAAGAATTAAAACATGAACAGTTGACATATACAATAGAATCCTGAAACTAAGCCCTTAACAAACCTTAACAATTTCAGAAAAGAAGAACAAAACACCAATTCTTCTCATTACATTAATTTCAGTCAGCTTGTATTCACAAAGACAGAGACACATCAGTGACCAACAAAGCCCTTTCAAACTTATCATTATGACTTGGCCAACAAAAATCTGATCAAGTTAACCGTGTGTGTGTGTATGTACACAACGTTACAAGTTTTTTACTTCAATCCATTAGTGTTTGCTTGATACTAAATGCTTAGATAAATGGCACCCTTATTCATATGCTAGCTGAATACATATTTTTATAATCATATGCTAGCTGTAGTCAAAAGAAGATGGGAAGGTTTTGGATCAAACTAACCCAACCAAAGAAAAGGAAACATTTACAATGCTAAAGAAAATAAGGCAAATTAATATGGATTGTTGTAGATCTCCAAAAACATTCATGTCAGCTCACATGAAAAGGTTTTAATAAGTATCCAAGTCATAGAACTGAGTAATGTGATCAGTCATAAATGCCTGCGATGCCATGGTTGGATACGATAATCCAAGAGAAGATGATCATCCTTTAAGACCCTTCCCCTGAAAATCAGACGTTGCAGACCAACTGGGACGCCAGTTTCATTAGCTATTTTCTCCTTAAACAACGAAACACGCATCTGTAATAACTCGATAATGGCAAAAGTTAGACCAAAAAACTATACAATAGACAAATAATCCCATGCATAGTGCAAAACATAACCCTGAAAAAGGTAGACTGGCGCTCACATTTTTGTCCACTTGAAAACTGTAGATCTGGGAATCAAGAGTCTTGATATTGAGCTGAACAGTCAAATCTGAGCTTTCCCCAGAAACATTTCCAGTTCTGGAACCTTCATTGGAGTACTGATCCGCCATGCTATATCAACAGAAACTGATGTCCAAAACCCAAAGAATGTACTCAGACAATCCTGTTCAGATCATTTTAAATGATGCAGCACAAAATATACAGCTTAGGTGGCATACTATAAAAACAACAAAAACCCCTAATGATTAAACAAAAGTGCTATAAAGGGGGTGCAAAAAACCAAAATCCTCAGTGTCTCAAATCGAGACCCACCTAAAAAGGATTGTTAATAACGTACAGGGAATTTATTATCACCTAAGGAGAATAATGCTTACAGACGTAATTAATATATGCTGTAAGCAAACATAAAAACTAAAATTTCTCGTCATAGGTCACGTCTTTTCTTTCATCCATTAAAGGGTGTTGCTTCCAAATGCAAGACTACAATCTGACCTTTCTCGCATAGAAAAAGGGTGCAGATCAGCAAATGCAAATACATTAAGATGCCAACTTTTAAATTTACATTATAGTATCTACTAGGCCAACCTCTTTATCAGCAGTTAAATTCAGAGAAAAAATTGCTAAAATTTTTTTTTTGTAAGTGTTACTAAAAGTTTACTNAAGAAATTCAAATTGGCAACTATAAATGCTGTCAAGTTCACTTCATATATCTATTTCTCTCCCACTCTAGGCCCTAGAGTTCGGTCAATAACTCTTGGGGATCCAAAGTGCATATCTTATGGTAAAGCCTCCAGGTTCACAAAATCTCTCTTTTCCACCACCCGGAGCTGCGTCCGACACCAGTAGGCCGCAATCACAAAGACATGGATTTCACACTCCAGTATCAATGAGATTTCACTTCCTTCAAATTAAACTCAAATGTATAACAAAACGCAACTTCGCTAAGTTGTTTTCTTGACCAAAAAGAAAAGAAAAGGAGAGATATTATCAAACCCTCAGACTTTGAAATCACGCAAATGAGCATATCCCCTAACGTTCGTTAAATCCTGCTATTCATATTCAACTCTATCATTGCTTAACTATGGCTTTCAAGAAATTAACTCGACAAAAAAATATCCACAAATACAAGATAGGTAACTCCAAAAGAGAAAACAAGGAAAACGAATCCTCAAAATTTCATCCACAATCAACGGTATGAGAATTTCCAGGACAACATGCAAGCTGCCTATCGCCAAATACACATAGTATAGGCACGAATCGAGCTAGAAATTCAAAAACGAACCTCGTTGGGTGTGTGGATGGCTGGGAAATGAATCGAAGATCGGAGATGAGAGGAAGCTGAGAGTGGGCTGTACTTAACTATTGATCAATGAAAAAGTAGATAACTTGGTGAGTAAGTAAAAAGAGACGAGCTTTACTCGGGTTTACGAGGTTGGAGCACCAAAAAGCAGGAAACTTTGGGGCGGATTGAAGCAATCTTGGCCCTGTTTATCATGAAACAGAATTTCCAGAATAATCTAGATGAAAAAGGCGATTAAACTCATCATTAAAAATATTTTAAATAGAAAACTTATTTAAATTTGAGATTTTTTGAACTCATATCATTATATATATATATAATATTTAAGTCTTGTCTCGTTTGTTTTTAAAAAACATCTTATTTCATTTCATCTCATCTCAATTTTATTATTATATTTTTTTTAAATTTCATTATAAAATAAAATAAATAATTCAACTTTTTCAAATTTATCTCATCTTATCTCGTCTAATCATTTTAACTTTTTTAAATTTTAATACAAAATAAAATAAACAATTCAACTTTTTTAAATTTTAAAATAAAAATAATATTAAAAAATATATTCTAATAATATTTTATTTAACTTTTTAACTTTAATTTCAACTTATCTCATTTCATCTCTAAAAATAAACGAACTCTAAATTTTTTTAAATGAAAGTTAATTGATAGTACCATATTATTATAACATAAATCATGAATAATAGAGAAATGTAATGGTTGTAAGATATTTTTAGAAGAGATTTTGATAGATTTGACTAATGGTAAAAGAAAATTATGTTTAATATAATAATTACTTTTAAAAAATCAATAAGAGAAGAAAAGAATAGAAAAAAATAGCCACCATGTGGTTGTTGACTGCTGTTTTTTACCTTAATTTTTGTTTGAAGTATTATATAGCTTTCTTTTATATTTTAGAATTTTTGAAATTTTGAGTAAGATAATTTTTATGTTTAAGCATTTTGAAAAATTCTAAAAAATCTCATTGCGCCCAATAGTATCCGAGCAAAAGCAAGTCAAGAAGTCCAGCTATGTCGTAGGCCTCGTTTAAAGCGCTCTCTTTTGTATTATAAAAAAATATAAATTATTGGAAGAATTATTGACTTGTAAAATATAATTAGTTACAAAAACCAGCTATATGTAGTAAATACTGTTTATCTTATAAATTTTTTTTTATTGATATTTCATTTGCTCTCTAATTTTCTTTTATTTTAATTTTATTATATAAGTAAATTCTTTTTATTGTTCATCATTTAGAACATATATATTTCATTTTCTTCTAAAAAATATTTTAGAAATATTTTTAAACCAATTTTTCATATTTTAATTTTATTTTTAATTGTTATTTAGCTTATATATTTTTGTTTTACGTACTGAATTATTTTACATTGTATATAAAACAAGTTGAATATAAAAATATATATGTATATTGTAAATTTATTAGTAGAAACTAAATATTTAAATGATATAGAGAAAAAAATAGATTAGCAGATAGATGACATATTATAAAAGTTATTATGTAAAATAGAAAAAAAAATGGTGATATATTTTAATATATTTTAAAGGATATGATAAAGACTCCATTGGGAGTGCTCTTAGTTACACAAAGCATTTCATTTCATCTCATTTCCTCATTATTACAATTTTTTCAAGCTCTCATACAAAATATAATAAACAATTCAATTTTTTTAAATTTTAAAATAAAAATAATATTAGAAAATATATTTTAACAATATTTTATTCAACTTTCAACTTTCATCTCATCTGTATAACTAAATGAGACCTTAACTACTTTATATGCTGGCATTAGGTTTTCCCTAGACATAAAAATAAAATAAAAATAAAAATAAAATTTATTGTGTATGAACCATGATTTTTCTATTATTATTATTATTATACATAAATAAATGATTTTGCTATTATTATAATAATAATAATAATACTATGGTTTCTCAGCCTGATTCAACATCTATCATCAACGGATTAGCCAAAGTCAAACCAAAGCCAAATCTTTTGTTAGAGCTGCAAACAAACAGAGCTGTTCATGAATAGTTTGAGCTCGCATTCATATAATCGGCTAGTATAAACTCGATTCGGACTCGGTTCATTTAATAAATGAGTTGTTCGCGACCACTAATAATGGTATGAATATTAAATAAGCAAAACTCATGTAATCTCAACTCAACTCGATTTAGGCTCGTGAAAAAAATTTGTATAAACTCAACTCGACTCTTTTTGGGCTCGTCACAATACTTGTAATATTTCTATATATATTCTTACATATATTCTTTTATTTTATATATTTTATGTGTTATATGTATTATTTTTTATACTTTGTATAAGCAATATATTTTGTTACTTTGTGTATAACAAGGTGACGAAAGAATAATGTTGACTATAATAATGTATTAAGTTCACAAAAGAATTATTGAGTCAAAATGTTTATAAAGAGTAAGCAACTCTAATTTGGTTACGACACTTTCTTACCTAATTTCATTTTGATTATTTGGCCATATTTAATATTATATCATGATAATTGAATACTTTAATATTAAATTAATAACTTTAGGATATAATTTTTAAAATCACTATAATGTACTAGGCATTCTTGATGTAAGTCTAACGTTGGTTCTATCCAAGACTTCACTTCCCAATATGTATGACATTTAATACTATTTGCATCAATTCCTACCATCACTTGAGTACTATTTACATAAGTTTCAACTATTAGCCTTTCAACTTTTTCCCAAGACTTCAATTCCCAATGTATGACATCACTTAACATTAGTTTCGACTTCCCAACATGTCACCATACGGTTACTTTTTCCAACTTAACACTCTTCACAATTTATTTCTCTTTCTTCATCTGATTGTTTATTTCGTTATTGGAGGAGTAATTTTTCCTTCATCTAGTTGCTTACACCGTCTCGTGGTGGGATGTTTTCAGATTGAGGGGATGTGTTGCACAGAGACATTACATTGTTTTTGCCATATAGTATAAATTTTATGAGTGACTAGTGAGGCTTAGAAGAGGGGAAAAAATTGTGTCTCGATCTGGTGCTCTGTTTTTTCTGTCTTAGTGGCACTCTGTATTTTCTTCGTCTTAGTGCATTGTGGCTTGTGGGTATAGTGTTTGTCGATTTCATTTCTCTTCTTTGTCATTTTTGTTTTTTGTTTCTTGTT
>QEOT01004859.1:97877-112364 GCA_003123785.1 Pterocarya stenoptera
TTTTTTTTTATAATTTATTCAAAACCTGAAGCCACTAGAAACATAGAAACTATCTTGAGAATCTTATATGAGCTATATAATGAATATGATCTTTATAATTTAGCTCATGTGAAGTCAAGTGGACATGAAAATGCTCGAGACATAGGTTCTTCTTGTGGTAGTTCTGTCAATGCTGTTGGGAAGAATGTGATAAGTGGCAGGTCTATATTTGAATAATTTGTTAGAAGCGTTGATACCATTCGACCAGTGAAATCTGATTTTGATGTTTATGTAGAGGAATGTGTATATATTTGTAGTGAGGATTCAGATTCAGATTTCAATGCTTTGGAGTGGTGGAAGGTCAATGATCTAAAGTACCGCATTTTATCTAGAGGACACTTGATATTTTGTCAATTTCAATTACAACAGTGGCTTTAGAATCTACATTTAGTACTGGTGTTAGAGTGATTGATCCTTATCGTGCACCAATGTCTATTGAAACAACAAAAATTTTGTTTTATGAAACTGATTGGGTTCAGGTACTTCATGGTTTGAAAAAACTATCAACTGTAAGTATCATTTTATTTAGTGATTTTTCATTGCTATCTAGAACTTGTTTTAACTTAGTGAGAACTTATCTTAACTAATTTTTTTCTTTCATTTTGCGAAGAGAAGAACCAACTTATAAGACGATTTTACTACACTGACGTGAATTGCTGGTAGGTTGTTGTTTTTTGCATAATCGTAAATATTTATTATTAAATTGTTTTTTTATATCATGTTGCTAATGAGGTGATGTGTTTTGCATCATAGGTTGATGGGGATTGGCTTCTGGTTGTTTCATTTTTTGTGAATTGATCTACTGTTAACAGCTAAAGGAAGTATGCTTATAGGACAATTTGTTTAAGTAAGAGTATAATTATTTTTGTGGAAAAAACTTTTTGACTCCTTGGAACTGTCCAGCTAGACAAAGTTGCTGGAAATTTAGAATGTTAGTTGATAAGCTGCTAATTTTTTTTGAAAGTTTAGACATATAGAATGTTTTCAGTACTTAAATAGATGACTTACTTGAATTGCAGAAGTATAGCAAATGTTGCAAACTACTATTTTTTGTTAAAGTCTAATTGTACATGATAGAGAAATATGAAGAACATGAAGGAATTTTTTGTAGTGTTTTATTTTTGTACTGGATGCTAAAAATAATAGTTTAACATGTTGATATTGCTTTCATGTGTGTTATTATTGGCTATTATTATTAGGTTGTTTATTATTTTTATTTATTATTCTACAGGTTATTATTCAATCTATTGTGCTTCATTCATTTTTAGACTAGGTGTTTATTATTAGTATTTATCTTTTTATTAATAAGTTGCTTACTTTTAGTTAAGATTAGTGGATTTAAATAGTTGAGCTTACTCAAAATATTTCTGGTGCATTGTGAGAATGTGAGTAATTCTTAATACCCTGGGAATTGTGAGAATGATCTTACAATAACTTTTCTTCAAACTTCTATTCTCATGCACAATAGCCAATAGGTAGTTCTGGTAAGCTGAAAAGTTTGGGGACTACTGAAGTGTTTATCTGATTTTATGCTTTTTAAATTAAAACCAACTTTTACACACTTATGTAATTCTATCAAAACTATAATTTGCTCCTATATTTAAAGGTGAAGGCCAACGTATTTACATTGATTTATTTGCAATGAGAATGTTGGCTCCTATGTCATATTTGCATCATAAAATGGGCTAAAGTGAATAAGAGTTTGATGACTTTTCTTCTACCATTTTTTTAGTTTGTTTTCCTACTTGATGCTATAATAAGTGATCTACCATTTGAAATTATAATTTATTGTGATATCTTATAAGCTAGAATTACTTATCTATTTGTAACTATATTGTGGCAAGTGATGAATCATTGATTTACATTGATTTATTTGCAATAAGAATGTTGTTTAAGCAATGATATGTCATGTGCTTGTGTGTATAAAAAATGGGGATGAAGTGAATAAGAGTTTGAGGACTTTTTTTCTACCATTTTTTTAGTTTGTTTTCCTAGTTGATGCTATAATTAGTAATCTACCATTTGAAATTGTAATTTATTGCAATACCTTAGAAGTTGCAATTATTTACCTATTTGTAACTATATTGTGGCAAGTGATGAATCCTTGATTGACATTGATTTATTTACAATATGAATGTTGTTTAAGCAATGTTATGTCATATGTGCATAAAAAATGGGGCTAGAGTGAATAAGAGTTGGAGGACTTTTCTTCTACCATTTTTTTAGTTTATTTTCCTAGTTGATGCTGTAATTAGTGATCTACCATTTGAAATTGTAATTTATTATGATGCCTTAGAAATTGGAATTACTTACCTATTCGTAACTACATTGGGGTAAGTGATGAATAATTTATTTGTCCAACGAGGGGTTAGATTAAATAAGAGTTCAATCTAATCTTTATTATCAAAATTCTAGTTAAAAATAATGAAAAGAAATAATATTATTTCTAAAGATTTAACTCGAGTTCGTATCATCTTGTTTATTTATTATTCGAGTTCAAGTCGAGTTTGAACTCATATACATACTAATCGAGCTCGAGACCCTTTGTTCTAATTCGGCTTGACTTGATTCTTTTGCAGTTCTAGCTCTTGTGTGGCATTTTGATTGTATTTGTTTATTGGTAACTATTCCTTTATAAATGTTAAGAATTGTAGAATGCTTAATAATAAGCATATGTAAAATCGTTGTTATCAATAAGATGTTCAGAGATGTGTCACAATCACAAAAATTCTTATAAAAATAAATTTACAAATTGATATAGTTTTATATAATACATTATATTTATTTTATAATAAAAATAACTTTACAATCTAATGTGCCACATTAAGTCACGCTAGTTTATGAGTTTAATTTTGTAGGATTTCTTTGTAGCCAAAGCATTTATTTTACAGAAATTGTTCACATTTTCTAAATCCGTTTAACAATTTTGTTATTTCAATATTTTCACCTCTAAATTATCCTCCATTTTCTTTTTAATTCTTTTTCTAACGCTAAATAAGTTATATATATCTCTTATACTATAAAAGTCATTCTAGACAAATGAATAAGAACGGATAGTGTCTTTGTTTGAGGGCTTGTTTGGAGAGTGAGATGATATGAGAATTTTATAAATAGTAATAAGATAGTTTGTGAATAGTAGTGAGATAATTTGAATTGAGTATTTTTTGAGTTTTGAAAAATGAGAGAGAAAAAGTTGAATAAAGTTAAAATATTATAATATTATTATTTTATAATATTTTTTTTTAAGGATTTGAAAATGTTGGAATTGTTATTTATTTTTTATTTGGAAGTTTGAGAACTTTGTAATGATTAGTTTGAAAATTTTGTATTTGAATTATGTTTGAGAATAATATAGGATGAGATGCAATGAATTATATTAGAATTTTGTGTCTCATCTAAGGCCCCAAACCTGCCCTGACACTTCCTTCTTCCACTCATGTCCCTCTGTGTCAAGTCGTATTATGATTTTGCCCTCTGTTTTATTTGTTTTCCCTTTTTATCCCTCGGTTTGTAACTTCTGGATTGCTTTTTGTCCCATTTTATCCTTGTGTTTTTGGCACATTTTTCATTTTCTCCCCATGTTGTGACCTCTGGTTTCTTTTTCTCTTTTGGTTTGATTTGGGATCACCAATAGGGGTGTAAAGCGGTTGATTCGGTCGGTTTCGGTCCGGTTCGGGAGATGGATTGACCATCCATAGGGACCGGTCCAGTTCGGCCTAAATTTTTTTTTCAAATAAATTAATAGAAAAATTTATTTAAATTACTAAATTAAAATTAAGTGAATTATAATGTGGATTATATAACTAACTCAGTAAAAAAATATTTTATATGTTCAATGATACTAAATTAGATGAAAATTACATAATTAATTATATAATTATTATATAAAATAATATATAAGAAATATATTTAAAAATTAAAAAAAAATATTTTTTCAATTTGGTTGGTCCGGTTTGAGGAAACTCCACTCCAGGACTGCACCGAAGACTGAAAGTTAAGAAATACTTAAACCAAGATCAATTGGTCCAAACTTCGATCCAGTCCGGTCTAGATAGAAAGGGTCGGTCCGGTCAGTTTTTTCAGTCCGGTCAGGACTGGTTACAGACCGATTCACTGAGTCTCAATTACATTTTTATTCCCTTTTGGTTCGACTGGTCGTTTGTTCGGTTCCTTAAAAACCATATTGGTTTCTTCTTGCACTATTTTTTTACAGTGATTTTTTGTCAGCGTGAGGAGATGTTTGACCTGTTGGTAGGAGTGTTGGAGGCCAGAGTTCTCGTTTGTTGTTCTTGGCTATCGAATTTTGGAGGTGAGGCGCGGAAGAAGAATTTCAGACCACACACACAAATCCTCTATCAGATTCTCAGCTCCCTCTCCCTCCTGAGTTCTCTCTCTCAACTCAGACCCCCTCTATTTTCTCTCTCCCCGCCTCACATCCCTTGTCGTCGTCAGCAGCCGCGAAGCAGGCCTGACAGTAGCCCTCCTTTAAGCAACATCAACTCTCTCTCAATCTCTCCTACGTTTGGCTCTCACAACCATCGCCATTGAGCTGCCAACCACAGTTTGCAACAGATCCAGCCTCCAGTTCCGCCTCTGACCACCATAGACAATGCTGGCGTCACCCACACAGCAAGCTCCATCGTGAGATCTAGCCCCCATTTCCCTTCTCTTTTCTTATTTGTTTCTCCGTTTCTCCCATCTCTCTATCTCCATCCACACCACCAGCCACCAACTAACAGCCATGGGATTGTCTTGCACCACTTAGGGTTTCTCAATCTGTTGATGACGTGTTTCACTTCCAACCTGTTTCACAACCCTGCACAAGGATTTGGGTGAATGTGGCCTGGTTCGCCTGTGAAAACTCCGATGCTTAAGTTAGTTCTTTAGAGCATAGAAAAAATAGTTCGAAGAAAGTGTCCTTGGAAAGAAAGAAAATCCCCTTTTTATTGGAGGTTACCTGGAACCTATGGAATCCTATTATTGCGTTCGGTCGACGGCGGATCCCTTTGTTTTGTTCCAAGTTTTTGGGTGCACTCTGCGTTTGAAGTGGTCACGTATCTGCATGAATCCCTGCTTTCACGTGGGCGGTTGCATGGATATTGCTGACTTGACTGAGTCCTTGACACGTCGACTTTGTATATTGATGCTAAAAGCCTTTTCCGTTGGGCCCTTTTCCTACTTGGGCCTACTTTCTCGAAATTGGCCTTTTCATTATCATAAACCCTCCAGTTACCCTGCTAATTCTCGTCGCCTCATGGCGGGGGGAATTATAGATCTGCCCCTATATATATATTTTTAAGAAACGTTTTTGAGATTTGTACTAGGAGCTTCCACTGCTGGGCCTACTTGACATGCTGGGCGGGTAGTCTAGTCACCTGTTGGCCTAGGCCCGTTTCATGTGTTCGGCGCCCCATCCGACCTTTCAGGTTTGTGTGCCCTCGTTCTCTTATTTCCCTCCTTTTTGATTCTTTCCTGATGACGTGGAGGAATAGGGAGAGGTTTTCGTGTGACGGTTACCATCCTCAATGTCAGGCCATGATGATGCTTGTGACTGTTGATGTTCCTCAATGTCAGGTCATGATGCTTGTGACCGTCGATGTTCTGCGTTCGCCTCTTTTAAGNTACTTGACATGCTGGGCGGGTAGTCTAGTTACCTGTTGGCCTAGGCCCGTTTCATGTGTTCGGCGCCCCATCCGACCTTTCAGGTTTGTGTGCCCTCGTTCTCTTCTTTCCCTCCTTTTTGATTCTTTCCTGATGACGTGGAGGAATAGGGAGAGGTTTTCGTGTGACGGTTACCATCCTCAATGTCAGGCCATGATGATGCTTGTGACTGTTGATGTTCCTCAATGTCAGGTCATGATGCTTGTGATCGTCGATGTTCTGCGTTCGCCTCTTTTAAATACCCCTTCCTTCCTTTCTTTCTTTTCTTTATCCCGTTTCTTTGTTCAATCTCTCTCTTGCCTTTCTTGTTTGCCTCCTGCTTCCAGTTCTTGCTTTTCTTCTTCATTTTCCTTCTTCTCGATACTTCTTCGATGGCAGACCAAGGTGGTTCCTCCAACCCTTCTCATTTCTACGCCTTGCCGGGCACAGTCTTTGAAGGTCACGGATGGCGTTCCTCCTACCAGGAGAAACATCTTCCCGGGCTTCGGGAGGAGTTTGACATTCCTGAGAGCGCCAACATTACTATCCCTGCACGGGGATGTTGCGAGGTCGAAGGCTATACAGGTAGGACTACCCTGTACGCCTCCATGTTCTCCCATGGCTTGAGGCTTCCTTTCTGTCGTCCTTTCCGAGACATTTTGGATCTCCTCCAGTTGGCTCCTGCTCAACTCCATCCTCACTCTTACAGGACCTATCTGTGCGCCTGTATTGTCTATCGCATGGTCTTGGAACCCCTAGGGGATGTCTACCCGGACCTAACGGCTCAGGAATTTTTATGCTTCTATCATTTGCGGTCAAACAAAGGCAACGTTGCTAGCTTCCGCAAGAAAGATAGATTTCCCCTTCTGGTTCGGCTTGAGAGTCGTCATTCCAATGCTAAGGCGTGGAATACCAAATTCTTCTTCATAACCGGCATAGGCTGGGATTTTCCTGCTAGGGAAGCTCGTACTCGGGATTTTCCTGTCAGGGCGATATGGCGCCCCGTCCCTGAGGACAAAACCGTGTGGGCGACCATGCCACCTCTGTCACGTCGGGAATTATCCCGGATTGAAATTGTTCGCTCTTGGGTTGAGGCCCATGAAGATGAGTTGAACTCTGACCTCATCTTGACGCTCGCCAATATTGACTGCTTCTTGATGACGCCTGATTGTTCCCAGGCTCAAGGGCAAAAATTTATTATTTCGGAGGTGATCCTAGCCCCCATCAAAAAACCCCTCGTGAAGACCAAACCCTCCTCCCTTCATGAGGAGGGTAACCGCCCCGAATAAGAATGGGCTGAAAAGGTGAAAAAATCATCCGTTCTGAAGGGTGGCGAGGAGAAGAGGGAGATCAAGAGTAAAATGAGGAATGATGGTACGAGTCAGAAAAGGGCTCGTCCTGAAGGCTCCTCCCTTTCATCCCCTCCTCGAAAGAAAACTGTGGCGACTACGGAGGACACTCTAGTACAAGTGCCCATTCGTCAGCAGATGGAGACTGTTGTACCTTCTGGTGGCGCCCAGGCGTAGAGACCCTCCCCGCCTTCTCAACAGAGGGTGGAGTCTCCTGAACGCCCCGGAGGTGTCCTGGCCAAAGGACCCTCCCCGCCAAGCTTCACTACCTCCGTACCACCTCGTGAGCCATCGGCGAAGCCACGGGCCCTCAGTCTGCTGGACGCCGAAAGCCTGGCTAGCATGGCTCTTTTTGACTTGGCCGACGCTTTCCAGGTCGTCTCTCCCTCCTCTGCAAATCCACTATTGATCTCTCCCACTTCTGGGCTTTCCAAGGTGGGAGGCCAGGTGAGAGGAGGTGAGTTGGACGCTGAGGTTGCTGCTGCCTTGAACCTTGAGGGTATTATAGGCCCTGAGGTCGGTGTGGGCTCAGTTTCTCCAAGGCCACTAGGGGTCGACTCTGCTGAGCTCCTGGTTCCTTGCCCCGGGGCAACTTATGCTGAAACTGGAGTTGTCCCGGCGACTCCTGAGACCCCGCCCACCATCCTTCCCAGGGAGCGCACCCCTGTCCCAGCAGGGAGTGGCGAGGGGCCTTCCATACCTTCTCACTTCTCCCCTTCCCTGGGAGATGCGGTTGATTCCGTTTTAAGGACGGAAGGAGATGATGGTCTGCTGGGAGCTGCACGCCCGGCTGAGGATGCTCCACCTTGCCCCCAACCTTCTGCCCTCGTTGTATGCCTTGACAGCCAGTCCGGGGAGGGGGCAGGTCCTGGCCTTGCTTTAGTTCCCTTGGGGGACTTCGGTCGGGCAGCAAGTGGTGAAGCCTCTTCCTCTTCGGCCAACACCCGGACTGAGGCGGTTACTCAGATGGCCAATCACTTAAAAGATTGATTTTCGAATGTACTGCTTTGCTTGTTTTTCTCCTTTTCTTTTCCTCCCCTTTTTTTTGTTTAACAATTTTTGATGTTCTTTTTCTTTACAGGGGTTTAAAGATTTGGCGGCATGGATTGTAGAAGACTGTGCACGCCTAGAGGGGGAAGTTCTTGAACTACGAAAGGCAGACGAGGCCGCAGAGCTTGCTGCCAAGGAATGGCAGGCAGACAAGGTGAAGCTGGACGCTATGTCCAAGAGGGTGAAGGAGCTTGAGACTCAGTTGGAGCTATCGGAGGGTCATTCCCTCGTGCTTCAAGGCGACTTGGAGATTCGAGAGGAGGAACTTTGTCGTCTCCGAGAGTCTGATCGCCTCGCCCGAATAGCTAAGGAATGGGACGCCCATGACCTGGAGTTCGTCAAGGCTGAACGAGACTTATTAAAGTCCTAGCTTTCGGATGTCTGGCGAAAATCTGAAGTCGATCTGCTCGCCGTCCGGTTCAAACTCCTCGCCCTTGCCCAGGATCGAGATTCAGCTCGCCAAGAGTTGATATCCTCACAGGAGAAGGCTGCTCTTGCTTCTCGGGATCTTTCCTTAGCCCAGGGGGAGTTACAGGAGATGAGGGATCATCATGAGAGGTTCAAGAAGGATGTTGCAGGCGCGGTCGAAGAGCGAAGGCAAGCTATGCTGCAAATGGAGGCCTAGGGCGAACGCCTAGCCGGAAAGAAAAAATAGGTTGCTGAGGCTCAGGCCGAGGCTCAACGCCTTCGTGATCAGCTAGCCTTTGTGCCAGATGTTAGGAGCCATGCCTTTGGTTTTGGTTATGGCTCCGGTATTCTTAGGCTAAGGGCTCTTCTCTTGTCCATTCCTATCACCGACCTTGTAAACCTGGATCGGGACTTATTTGTTCCTGATGAGAACAGTCGCCGCCGAGTTGACAGGTTTGGGCGGAACGAAATGCCCGACGCCTTCGCAAGGATTCTTCCTCTACCACCCCCAGATGATGCTGCCTAATCCTTTAGTTTTTTTTGTTTTGATTCTTTGATGTACTCCTTTTTTTTTTCAATTTTGATCAACATTTATGATGTAACATACGTTTTGTATTACATTCTTTCATCGCCATTAAATGTTATTATTTTTCTTTTGCTTTTCTATGTGGGAATTTTTTTTTTTTTTTACCTCTGCACCGCAAGCTGCGATGGGTTGATTTTTGTGTTCTTGGTTCGGCGTGGTTTGATGTCACACACCCGTATATACTTGGCACCACAAGCTGTGATAGCTTGTCTTTGGTGTTTGAGGGTTGGCGTGGTTCGATGACCTACGCGCCCTTATATACTTGGCACCACAAGCTGTGATAGCTTGTCTTTGGTGTTTGAGGGTTGGCGTGGTTCGATGACCTACGCGCCCTTATATACTTGGCACCACAAGCTGTGATAGCTTGTCTTTGGTGTTTGAGGGTTGGCGTGGTTCGATGACCTACGCGCCCTTATATACTTGGCACCACAAGCTGTGATAGCTTGTCTTTGGTGTTTGAGGGTTGGCGTGGTTCGATGACCTACGCGCCCTTATATACTTGGCACCACAAGCTGTGATAGCTTGTCTTTGGTGTTTGAGGGTTGGCGTGGTTCGATGACCTACGCGCCCTTATATACTTGGCACCACAAGCTGTGATAGCTTGTCTTTGGTGTTTGAGGGTTGGCGTGGTTCGATGACCTACGCGCCCTTATATACTTGGCACCACAAGCTGTGATAGCTTGTCTTTGGTGTTTGAGGGTTGGCGTGGTTCGATGACCTACGCGCCCTTATATACTTGGCACCACAAGCTGTGATAGCTTGTCTTTGGTGTTTGAGGGTTGGAGTGGTTCGATGACCTACGCGCACTTATATGCTTTGCACCACAAGCTGTGATAGCTTGTCTTTGGTGTTTGAGGGTTGGCGTGGTTCGATGACCTACACGCCCTTATAAACTTGGCATCACAAGCTGTGATAGCTTGTCTTTGGAGTTTGAGGGTTGGCGTGGTTCGATGACCTACGTGCCCTTATATACTTGGCACCACAAGCTGTGATAGCTTGTCTTTGGTGTTTGAGGGTTGACGTGGTTCGATGACCTACGCGCCCTTATATGCTTGGCATTGAGTAACATAACCCTTCTGCTGAGGGTTCACCAGAGACAAAAACTAAATAAAGGAGCCATCAAAACATCCTTATATTAATAAACATGAACATGCCAAAGATATGGAATTTAACATAAATGAAAATACTGCCGAAGTAAAGAACTGCCTGTCTATTGATAGAACTTCCTCAAGTGCTCAACGTTCCATGGATGGGGTAGTTCCTTGCCCATGCTGTCTGTTAGTCTGTATGACCCTGGCCTATTATTGGCTACCACCAAGTAAGGACCTTCCCATCGAGGCCCCATCTTTCCTTCACCCTGCGTTGTCACCTTACTCTTTCTCAAGACTAAGTCGACCACTTTGAAAGTTCTAGGTTTTACTCTTTATTGAAGTATTGCCTAGACCTCGCCTTCTCCCATAGCATTCTTGCTTCTGCTATTTCTCTTTCTTCCTCCACCAAATCAAGATACTCCTCCATCTTTTTATCGTTCTGGGGGGTCGAAAAGTAAGTTGTTCTGTATGTGGGCAGGCCTCTTTCTACTGGAGCTACTGCCTCACAACCATACGCCAGTGTGAACGGGGATTCCCCTGTAGGAGTCTTTGCCGAAGTTATGTACGCCCAAAGCACTCCTGGTAGCTCCTCTGCCCACTCTCCTTTATTCTCTGCGACTTTCTTCTTTAGGATTGAGAGCAACGCTTTGTTTGTAGCCTTTGCCTGTCCGTTCAATTGAGGGTGACCTGGCGACGAGTATTTTACTTTAATTTTTAATTCCGCACACCATTCTCTGAAGTGATCTGAATCGAACTGGCGTCCGTTATCCGTTACTATACTTTGGGGGACCCCAAACCTGCAAATGAGATTCTTCCATAGAAACCTCGTGACAGTCTTGCTTGTTATAGATGCCAGTGATTCTGCCTCGGCCCTTTTCTGGAAATAATCCACTGCGACCACCATGAACTTTACCCCGCCCTTTTCTGGCGGGAAAGGTCCGATCAGGTCTAAACCCCACTGGGCAAAGGGCCACGGTGCGGTCATGGATGTAAGCTCCTTTGGGGGGGCATGCTGTATTGGTGCGTGCGCCTGACATTCTACACATTTTCTACTAAACGCTTGAGCATCTCTCAAGGTGTTGGGCCAATAATACCCTGCCCTCATCGCCTTTCTAGCTAAAGTCTTTTCCCCCGAATGGTTTCCGTAGATACCTTCGTGTATTTCTGCCAACACATATTGGGCTTCTTGGGCGGAGATACACCATAGTAATGGGGCGAAAAAACCCATTTTGTAAAGAACTCCGTTGATAAGTAGGAATCTTGCTGCCCTCCGTTGCATCCTTCTCGCCTCATCCTTCGCGTCTGGTAACTTTCCTTCATCTAGATATTCAACTAGTTTTTTTGCCCATTCAGGGACGCTGGTTCCCACAATCTCTACCTCTGTTCCGATGGCTAGAATTTCAACGACTCTGTGCTCTACTGGCCATGGGAGGGGTGTTTCGTCCATGCCCGATGCCTTCCTAGCTAATCTGTCCGCCACTTCATTTTCTGCTCTAGGGATCTGGGCTATATTGAAATAAGAAAGAAAGTCCCGTGCTTCCCACACACGCTCAAGATACTTCTTCAACCTTTCCCCTTTCGTTGCATACAAGCCTAAAACTTGATTCACAATTATTTGAGAATCCGACTTGACTTCCACCTCGATTGCTCCTATCTTGGCGGCGAGGCAAAGCCCTACCACGAGTGCTTCATATTCCGCTTCATTGTTTGTTACCTTGAAAGTGAGTGTTACCATATGATGCAAATTCCTACCATTAAGATCTACTAGGAATATTCCCAAGCCTCCCCCTGCTTTGCAAGATGAACCGTCGACATAGAGTACCCATGGCTTTCCTGTTGGGGCCACTGTATCCTCCTGAGAGAAACTCGAAAATTCTGCTATGAAGTCGGCTAGGACTTGTCCCTTAACTGCTTTCCTGGGTTCGTACCTCAAATCAAACTCGCTTAACTCCATTGACCACCCAATCAGTCTCCTCGAACTCTCAGGTTTTCTCAAGGTTTTTGCCAGGGGAGCCTCTGTGAGTATCTTTACAGTGTGAGCTTGGAAATAGGGACGGAGCTTTCTAGCCGCCGTTACTAAGGCAAAGGTTAACAACTCGATCTTTGAGTACCTTGCCTCGGCTCCCCAAAGGGCCCTGCTAGTATAATACACCGGATATTGAATTCCTCCTTCCTCTTTCATCAGGACGGCGGACACGGCGTTTGGGGAAGCCGCAAGATAGGCGTGAAGCACGTCGCCCTTTTGTGGCTGTTTCAAAAGTGGCTAGCTGGCCAAATATTGTTTCAACTTCTCGAACGCTTCATCGCACTCCTCATTCCAGGGATGCGTATTTCGTAACACTTAGAAGAAAGGGAGACATCTATCCGTTGAACGAGCAATGAATTTTCC
Source organism: Pterocarya stenoptera (assembly GCA_003123785.1). Classification (NCBI taxonomy): domain Eukaryota; kingdom Viridiplantae; phylum Streptophyta; class Magnoliopsida; order Fagales; family Juglandaceae; genus Pterocarya; species Pterocarya stenoptera. The sequence continues at coordinate 110,430 of QEOT01004859.1, forward strand.
TAAAGCGGCTATTCTGCCCGCCAACTGCTGTGTTTCGTTCAGATTCTTGGGCGGCTTCATGTTGAGTATGGCGGCTATCTTCTCTGGGGAAGCCTCAATTCCCCTTTCAAACACAATGTAGCCCAGGAACTTACCGGATCCGACCCCGAAAGCGCACTTTGAAGGGTTCAGCCTCATCTTATAACGGCGCAAGGTTTCGAACGCCGTTCTCAGATCACCCAAGTGTCGAGTGGGTTCTTTGCTTTTAGCTAGCAGGTCGTCTACGTAGACTTCCATAGATTTTCCAATCTGCTCTTGAAACATACTATTTACCAGCCTCTGATAAGTTGCCCCTGCATTCTTTAATCCAAACGGCATAACCTGGTAGCAATACAGTCCACGGTCTGTTATGAATGAAGTTTTGTCTTTGTCAGCTGGATACATCCGGATTTGATTTTACCCAGAATAGGCGTCCATAAAACTTAGCATAAGGTGTCCCGCCGTAGCGTCCATGATTACATCAATGCGTGGCAGGGGAAAACTATCTTTGGGGCACGCCTTATTCAAGTCAGTGAAATTTACGCACATTCTCCACTTCCATTTCCTTTTTTTACCATAACCGCATTTGACAACTACTCTGGATAGTGAGACTCCTTAATGAATCCGGCGGCGAGTAACTTTTCTACTTCCTCTTTGATGGCGGCGTTCTTTTCTCCACTGAATGATCTCCTTTTTTGGGGTACAGCTTTGTGTGCAGGGTCCACGCCCAAACGATATTCGATGACTTTGTTATCTATGCCCGGCATTTCCTCATGACTCCAGGCGAAGATATCCCTGTACTCGATCAACAACTGTTTCACCGCCTCCCTATCTGTCAGTGGCATATTAGTTCCAACGCGGGTTGTTGACCCTGGGCGGTCGGCGTGTAATACCACGAGTTCCAATAGCTCGTTTACCTCAGCGTGCTGCTGGCTTTGTTTGTCCCGGACCTCCACCTCCTCCCATAACAGTGATGGTGGGCAAGGAGGGATTAGTTCTTTATCTCGTTCCTCCACCATACACACCTCCTCTCGACTTTTTCGGAGCTCCTGCACATAGCATTCCCGTGCTAGAGCCTGCTAGCCTTGTGATTCCCCCACCCCATTGCTGGTTGGGAATTTCATCTTGAGGTGGTAAGTGGAAGTAACTGCCCTCAGTTGATTGAGTGTCGGTCTTCCAAGTATGGCGTTGTAGGAAGAGGGCGCCTTTACCACCAGAAAATCGGTCATGGTTGTAGCCGTTTGCGCCCCTGATCCAGCAGTCACTGGGAGAGTAATGGCTCCCATGGGAAGGATGGTATCTCCAGAAAAACCTTTCAACGGTGTTGGGGAAGGTCTTAATCGACTAACATCAATCCCCATCTTTACGAATGCCGCCCAGTATAGGATGTCAGCGGAGCTCCCATTGTCAATCAGTACCCACCCGGTCGTGTAGTTAGCTATCACCAAAGTGATTACTAACGCATCGTCGTGTGGGTACAATATTCCTTGTCGATCTGCCTCTCCGAAAGTAATGATCATCTCGTCTCCGCCCAACCTTGGCTGCTTGGGGACTCTATCCGCCAGAAACACTTCTTCGTATCTGGCTCTTCGTGCATACGCCTTCCGGCTAGACGTGGACATACCGCCCTCAGCAAATTCTCCTGCTATAGTTCGAATTTCTCCTATGGGTGGCCTGTTCCTTTCGCCTCTGGGGGGTGCTCTGTCCCCTCCATTCTGTTGGTTTGACGCTCTATGCCGTGGTTCGGGCGTCCTGCTTCTTTTGGTTCCACACCCATTATCTTGGCGCCTTTTCGGCTTTGAACGTTCCGCGATCATCCGCTCTAACTCTCCGGTTTCGGCCATTTCAGCTACTCTTTTCTTCATGGTTGTGCAATCCTCAGTCCAGTGGGACCCGGTCTGGTGATATTTGCAATAA
>QEOT01004860.1:2922-36574 GCA_003123785.1 Pterocarya stenoptera
TAGCAAAACCTAAACTTAAATGGTAAAACGGGATGATGCAAACTTCACATTTCTGTACTGTTCAAAGCCCATATGCATCTCTCTCTCTCTCTCTCTCTCTCTCTCGCGGAATGGGAGAGAATTACTTTTCTTGACAGATATAATTCTTTTAGGCGTACGGAGAGAAAATTATTGAGGTACTGATTCTCCTTCTATGATGTCTTCCTCGGCTTATGATTTCTGTGTGATTGCGACTGGAGCAGAGAGTATTATTATGTATGTAATACATTTGGGAATAGGCCACATGAGATACATACACCCAACCTACCCAAGTCATGACTGTCTCATTCGGCCTCGATCGTATTAAAGAAAACGAGGTTGCAATCTAAAAAGGGGCCCAAATTCCAATGACCAAAATGAAAACGATCGACGATTAAAATTAGAAGGTTTCCAAAAGCCACATAAATTTTGCTAATCATATTTTTGCATGATAAGAATAAAGAGGATGATGATGTCTGGTTTCCGGCCATTTCCACTTCAATCTTCATGGCCTGCTTAGCCAACATCGTTAATCGTAGTCCTTTGCTTTCAGAATTCTTTTTTGGCGTTTCGAGAAGTGAGAACGAGTAAAAATTTGTGTTTGATCAGCCTTCAGGGCCCCATATGAAACATCGTTATCCTTCTGCGAGAATAAGTCCCAAAGGACCAAGGACCACTGGCGAGCATCACAGCGCAGCAGCACTGTCCATTATTTTCTGTCAATTCATCCAGTTCTGATATCTTAATGTGCGCTAGCTACATTATCACGTATTTCAAACTCTACCCTATGTGTGTGTTTATTCGGTACTGCCATCCGTCAGTCCAAATTATGACTAACGAATTCAATTCGTCTTCTGTGAATCATAAATTTCTTCTGACTCTACCTGGCGATGGGAGGGAAAAAATAGAGAAAAAAAAGCTTCAGAGCTTACCGGGATAGTCTCCAAGCTTAAATAGTTTTCGTAAAGATCGATCTAATAATATTTAACACCCCATTTGTATGATAATTGTAAATTATCATATAAAAATTCTACTTATCATCTTTTACACCACACACCAGAATATGATTTATTATTTTTATCCTTCTATTAAAATAGACACATATTAATGTGTAAATATATATATATTTAAATAGAATGATAAAAATGACAAATTAAATATTGATGTTTTTAACCATTGCAGCGCAGGCTCGGCCCCCATTTTCTTTTTACTTGGAGCTCCTTGTAGTGTTTTGGATATACTTGATCAACCATATTGAGGTAGTGGAGACGTTAAGCTTATGCCACATTTGGCGGCCCACAAAACTGCTTTGGTTTGGGCTAGGCTTATCGGGCTGGTATTTGGGCTTGATGGATTCGATCTCTAGTTAGTTGGTGTACCCACATAACACAGTATTGCTATGAATATTTTTCTTAACAAGAACGTACTGTAAAAATATGTGTGTTTATTGTTTCATATTAATGTTAAAAAGAATACTCGAATTCTTGTGATTGGTTTAGTAATTGGGATATTCCTTAGCACTTGACTACCACAAGAAGAGGGCAAAAAGCTATAAAAGTAGGTAGATAGGTAGGTAGGTAAATGTAATGATGTCAACGGTGGGAGAGGTGGGGTGGGGAGGAGGAGGGTAGAAGCAATGGCAAGAAATTAGCACAAAATAGGTAGCATTGACTGTTCGAGAAAAGGGAAAAAGTGGAGGTGATAGTGCAGACGTAGTCATTTGTAACCAAACCAACATAAACATTGCATCATTTGTGTGATATTTTTTTATTTTCCTTCTTCCATTTCTTGTCTCATTTGACACTCGAAGATCTTAACTAGTTAATGGACTTTCCATTTTTCAACGTATACGAATCTGGACAACGATACTTTGTCACTTTTCCTGCCCTATGGATTTAATTCCGTTGAATACGGAAATGAAAAAAATAAATAAATAAACTATTTTGCGCCAATAAACGAAAATAAATGAAGCTTTAAAGGTAAAAAAAAATTCATTGCAGATTCATGGGGGCATACTTTGATCAATCAGAATTTTTCGGCAAACCTATCACCTTTTATTTCAACTGGAATCTTTGTAAAGCAGCATAAAGGAATAAATTTCACTTCGCAGGGGAACCTCAACAAAACCCAATTATCGTGCCTCACTGAAGAACCCCTTACACCAACACAACCCCCCAACACCAGTCTCCTAGAGCCAGCAGTCTTCCTTCAAAGAAAAGGTTTGCAACAACTTCCCATCCTTCGGCTGAAAGAGACGCCCGCCCCAGCTCACGAACGAAACATATCCTACATCAAAGAGCATGTTGCCATGGATCCACGTATAAAGTCAATAGACTACGTATTCAACCGCAACACGAAACGGAGAGTGGATAGAAACCAAAGTGAAGTTACATTTCTGTGTTTGTAGAATGAAACGACAGTCATTTGACTCATAATACTTTGTTTAGAAAGCAAATAGAAATATAAGATATAAGAAGTTCTCGGCTGAAAAACCCAAGCTCACGAAGCGAATGCTCCTCAAGCTTTTATTATTCTACCACCATCCTATTAAGACTTAGATAACAAAGAACATTGAAAAAGTGGCCTCACCCTATGCCTGAGAATAGAACAAACCCAAAACATACCGCATCAACTCTCCAAAAGAAAAAGCAAACCACCAGATGCTTCACTTCATCAGTATTCAGTACTTATAGTCCTTCACGTGAAGGCTCTCCGAGGCACCCTCACTGAGTTTTGCATCGCCCTTGTAAATTCCCAGAGTTGCCTCTGAGTTCGCCTTGGCCCTGGAAAGGAAAGCAGCCTGAGCCTTCTCAAAATTTTCAGGCTTTCCACCCCAAGTCTTGAGAGTGCTCTGCTGAAGGGCCCGCCCAAAGGAGAATGAAAGACTCCATGGCTTCTTTCCCTTGTATTTGTTCATTGCATTGAGGTTGCGGGTTGCCTCCTCCTCACTCTGACCACCAGACAAGAAAACAACTGCAGGAACTGCAGGAGGCATAGTTCGCTGTAGTGCCGTAACAGTGTACTTAGCAATCACCTCTGGAGCAACCTTTGGTGCCTCAGATCCTGGGGTCACCATGTTGGGCTTCAACAAAGTTCCCTCAAGCAGGACATGGTGATCGTTTAGAGCTTTGTAAACAGCAGCAAGCACGCGTTCAGTCACATCAGCACACTTCTCAATATCATGGGGTCCATCAACCAGAATCTCTGGCTCAACTATGGGGACCAAGCCATTTTCCTGGCAGATGATAGCATATCGGGCCAAACCATTGGCATTATCATTGATGGCCAGCTGCGATGGTTCAGTTGCGCCAATCTTGAGCACAGCACGCCATTTGGCAAATCGAGCACCAGCTTCATAGTACTTCTGGCAACGCTGTGCAAGGCCATCAAGACCCTGGGTGGTGGTCTCACCATTGGTACCAGGAAGCTCAACAGTGCCCTTGTCTACCTTGATACCAGGGAGAACTCCACCTTCCTTCAAAACGTCAACAAAGGGCTTACCTGCAAGGTATAATATAAAGATTTTACATTATCCGGGGAAAAGTGAAGGTAAAGTGAACACTTGTAACAAGATGTTCAAAATATGGTACTCAAACGTCGAAATCGAACCAGAACACCAAACTTTGACCATATGCAATTGTATGAAATCCATGTCAAAATTTATTTCTACCACAAGAAACTAAAGTGTGCTTAAAACAAATTCATAACAATAGATACAAGAATTGATCAAAATACCAGAAGCTGTCTTCTGATAGAGGGTCTCCTCAAAAAGAATTACTCCACTGAGGTATTGGAGGGCACCAGGAGTCGTGAACAGAAGCTCTCGGAGAGCACGCCTGTTCTCCTCAACATTCTCGACATTAATGCTGGAAAGACGCTTGCCAATGGTACCAGTTGACTCGTCAGCAGCAAGGATACCCTTCCCAGGGGTACCAATGTATGCAGCATTAGCAATAAGCTCGTCTGAAAAAAAATAAGCGGAAACAAGCCATTGATCAGAATTCATGAGACAATTAAGCAATATTCAATCATTTTGTTGCCAGTTAACACGAATAAAATAAACTAAAATCAGCACTAGAGGCTTAGTACAGACAAAGTATTAAACAAAAGCCAAATACCAATATGCAAATATGTTTAAGGGTCAACACAAAGGGCAGAGGATAACAGCTACTTATCACAAACTTTAAATCTGCTAAGAACAACTTTCAAGAAAAACATAAACCCTCATGATATATAAGTGACATTAAAATTGTTGGCAGCTAAATTTTATTGGGCTTAATAACCCAAACGAAAAAATCTGTCCTTCTACGATATAATAACTAGGCATTACATATTTCAACAAGCGTTATCGGATGCATAAGTAACTCAAACCATTTACTCTAATAACCCAATAGAGATAGGCAAACCGGGATATAATATGAACCAAAATCATACAGACTCGTTGGATATCTATTGATAAGTGATTCCTCATACATCCATAAGAACAAACTCTTATACAGAAACAAACAAACTCTTATACAGAAACAAACAAACAAACTCCAGTAACCAAATAATTTTGGATCTCCATAAAACCCAACAACTCATTATTTCATTATTCTTAATTGGCAGAATGCTATGGTCCCGAAGAGCCACTAACATCAAAATCTACAAAAATTGCCGATGATCGCAGTCCGAAGGCTAAAAGTAACAAGTCCCTACAGATGATTTAGACGAAGTGATAATTGAGAAATCATCTCAAAAGCCATCCTATAACCAGATCTGATGTTTATGTGAAACAACAAATACTCACCCGGACCCATAATTTTCATTCCCGATTCATTCTTCTCAGCTTAATATACTCATCTAAAAAAATTTTATCAGCTTAATCAATACATGAAAGGAAAAAAATATTCTTTTCTGCATGGCGTAGTTAGCATTCGATTTATCACTAACCAACCAGAAGCTGTACCATATAGAAGAATTGGTTAAAAAGTTTCAAAGTTCAAAAAGCGGATCTGAGGCTACTAGGTGTCTAGATTGGGTTTCGTTGCAAGAGAAAGGGCAACGATTCAGTTAATCCCCCCAATCCGAAAGATCCATAATTTTTTTAGTAACAATAAAGAGGATTTTTAACTAACAGTCCTTGTTCAAAGATCCGCTCTGAATATCATAGACAATCTAAGACAACAATAGTTGAATAAACAATACTACATCAAACAAAGCAGTATTCATCCCATTAGAATTTCCAGATCTAATCGAGGGGGATCGAGAAACGAAGAATACAGGGAACAAAAAGCACAAACAGAGAAGGAACGTAAAGAGTGAATTACCCTGGTATTTGCTCTTGAAAGCCGACATTTTCTGTTTTCGTCAATAAAAGGAAACTGAGAGAAGTTATTTTCTGAGGGAAAGGGAGAGAAAGGTTGGAGATAGGAATGAAAAAGAGGATTCGGGGTTGGGCTTTATATTTAGGTGAGGGAAAGAAAGGTCAGTGGGAGCTGAGACGGCGTTGGTTGGTATTGATAATAGTCGCTTTTCTGTTTTGGCTTTTTCTGCAAGCAACGTTGTAGGTCACGAAGTCGCTCGATTTACATTTTTAGCCTTGGGCCGGCCCAACTGAGCTCGTCAACAATACTGTTACATGGTACTGTTTGGGATACTGTTTACAGAATCAGCTATTATTAAAAAATTAAAAAAAAAAAAAGAGTTCTGCTATACACAAACATCTCATGTAGATGCTGTGCAGTCGGCTGACATGGCATCACGTCATTTGATATTAGAAAAAAAAAAAAAAACAAAATCACATACTAAAACTCTATTTCGTTTCCAGCTTCCTTCTAAGACCAAAATAGAGTAGAGCTTTAACACCTTTAACAACATGGGGCACCGTGCGACAACTCGCAATGAGAAAAGGAGGCGTGCGGCGGAGCAAGGAACAAGGTGGCTGTCGTGCACTGTGGAAGTGAGAGAAAGAGTGATAAAAGAGTAACCACGAAGAGAGAAAAGAGTAAGCCGTGAAAGGGAGAGAGACCGCACAGGATACACACCGAGAGGGCAGTAACGCGATGGCGACAAGGTGGTTAGGCAGTGGTAGGTCATGGAGTGGTTGGGGCTCGGCGTTGCTGGGCTTCCCTTGCTGTGGTTGGTGGCACCGAACGAGATGAAGTGCTCTGTTTTGAGATGCAAAAACAGAGAGAGTTTGAGCGAGAGGAAACCTCCATCCCATTTACCGCCCATCGATGCAAGCTACCTTCGTGCTCCATGGACACCACCCCAAATGAGCTCCTCACCTTCTTCCACGACATGGCAACAATGTGGCGCATGGAGATCGCCGCTGACTCGCTCTACAAGGCTAAGCTGATCCACGGGTCTTGCCACCTCTACGATGGGCAGGAAGCAGTGGCCGTCGGCATGGAGACCGCAATCACGAAGAAGGATAGCATCATCACCGCCTATCACAACCATTGCATCTTCCTCCCCCATGGTGGGACTGTCCTCGAAATATTTTCTAAGCTCATGGGTCGGATGCTCCAAAGGTAAAGGAGTCTTTATGCACTTTTACAAGGAGGAGGCTGGGTTTTATGGCGGTCACAGTATCGTCAAGGCTCAGGTACCACTGGGTGTTGGCTTGGCCTTCACGTAGAAGTAGTCTTAGGAAGGGACTGTGGTGAGTGTGTGTGGCGTTCGCGTTATACTCGAAACAAGAAGGAGGAAAGGACTGGAGAAATTGGACAAATTGCAAAATTTTAAAAAGATAAAAGCGACATCGTTTTTCTTTTACCGCATCAGCACCGACTACTTGCCACTTACACAAACCGACTGTCTCTAGAATTTTTCAAAAAAAAAAATCAATTTTAGACAAATCAAAACAGAATGCTCTCAGCACCAAAATCGATTGCTTCGTCGAACCCATAGCGATGTCGCTATTCTGGTCCTGCGCTGACTTAGTCAACTCCAGCACGCCATCCCAAAGGCTAAACGCCTCCTCAATTGCATGTACAGACACCACCATTGGCACCAATTCTTCTTTCTTCGTCTTCTGTTGCTTCTTTAGATTGTCCTCTGCGGAATTGTTCTATATGCACAACTATTTGTGCTTTGATTGAAAGAAACAAAACAAGAAAAAAAGCAAAAAAAGAATAAAGTTGACCTTAAGGCACGTAAGGAGGATTCCTCTTTAGAAATAGATAAAATTCCGTTGCTTTGAAATTTGATCTTCTTGCGTGTTGAAATGGGCTTCACAGATTCAACTTGGAAGATAGCTAGGTTAGGTTTCTTCTTGAAGATCAATCTTATCTTAGCACTACATTTGCTGGAACTTTGTGAGTCCCTCACCCAATATAACTATTAAAATGCTACGATTTTGTGTATTTAGGTAGAAGTTATCACTACTCGAAACCAAGAGATGAGTATCTCCTCACCTCATCAGAGTCAAAAGGAAAATGAAATGGGTTTCAAGTTTCAGGAACCGGAAATCAAAAGAAATTCAAAGAGGGGGCAAACGACGAAAGCGAACAGACTGTTTTACTAATCCCACATGGATGCACGGGTACGCCGGGGATATCACTCCCGGTTGAAAGTAGCATTTTTGTTATTATTTTACGTCCTTACCCATTCAATGCAATTCTCAAAACATATGTAAATTAAGGATAATGTTACTGAGACTGATAATGTACCCAAGAAATTTGATTGATAATGCAAATGTATTTTTTTCTTTTTTTCTTTTTATTTTAATCATTTTTTATATATCTTTAAATATTAAAAAAAATATCAATTCACTAATAATTACTTCTTTAATTCTTAAATAAAAATTAAATAAAATAAAAAATAAAAAATTCAAACAATCACTTTTATCAATAATTTTTATCAGTTGAAATAGCATTTTTCATAAATTAAATACATTTTTCAGCTAATGATAATGATTTCCATTTTGTCAAGCTCAAACTATATGATGATTTCCATTTTGTCAAGCTGATGGAGAGCTCCATTTTATTTTTGAGCATTGCTATATATCAACCTACATACTATACATCAAATTGTTTTTTTATTTTTTTTTATTTTTTTTTATTCTAATCTTCTTGAAATATTTATATTTTTTTATTCATCATCCATATAATATATATTTAATAAGAAAAATAAATAAAAAAAATAAAAAAAATTATGATGTGTGGTGTGTAAACTGATGTAAAGATTAATTCTTTATTTTTATTTTCGTTTATAGTGGGGTTTGGAGGGCTCAGGAGACGTTCAATGGAGGAGGGGTATAATAGGGCAATCAACAAAAGCCGAAAGGAAAATGGCCCACTGGCTAAAAGTAAAACAGGAAAGTGGCGGTGTATCCAAGGCTCCACGCCAAAAGTTGATAAAAAAAACCACTGCGGAATTAGGTGGGCAGGAGCAGGAATAGGATGGGTCAAATTCTGTGGGAGTTGAGAGTGAGCTCTACAGGGTTTGGTTGCTGAATGCTGAACACGCAAAAACCGAGAGCGACGCCTGTATCCTTCGGGTGTCGGTTTTCTTTTTCTTTACAACAATTAGTTAGCCTCATTTAAATTTATAAATCACTTCAATTCATCTTAATTTATCTTATTTTTATTATTATAATTTTTTAAATTTATATATAAAATATAATAAATAATTTAATTTTTTTAAAATTTCTACCTAAAATATAATAATTAATTAATTTTTTTAAATCTCAAAATAATATTAATATCAAAAAATAATATTTTAAAAATATTTTATTCTATTATTTACAGATCATCTCAATTCATTTTAAATTCAAACCACCATTACTTCACCCAATGACATCATGAATTTTACTTTACGACATTTTTTGTTTTTTGTAAATTTAACATTCTCTTACTAAAAATCATCGGGTCGATCTGTATTTTTATAACCATCCTTTTTTATTTTTTTGAAAAAGATAAGTATTACATAATTTTTTAATATCATGTTGCTAATGCGTAAAAAATAATTTTGAATGGATAGAGCATTAACATATCAAAAGGGTGAGAGATATATTAGAGTTAAATTACATTTTTAACCTTATTACTATTTTTCTCACCTTCATTCAAATGTATATAAAGACACGTTTGTGATATTTTGATGAGATATAGAATACAAATTACACTTTTTCATCATTGTTTCCCATCTCTACTTTCCATTTCTATTCTTTACATGGTATCAGAAGATCTTTTCCACAAAACACAGTCATGCCTGATTCATCTATTTCCTCAAATTCTACTCTTCCTTGTGAAGATCCTTCAAGTCCTTTCTTCCTTCGTCATGGTAACAGTCTAGGTACGTTGCTTGTTACACAAGTTCTCAATGGTGAGAACTATCATACCTAGCGTCAATCCATGTCAATGGCGTTAACTGCAAAATCCATGACCGTCGGGTGCAAGAGGAGTTATCCGTGACTCCAACGGGTATTTCATTTATGATTTTGCTATTAGCACAGGTACGCAGTCTAACAATGTTGCCGAGTTTCTGAGTTTACTTCAAGGCATTCGAATAGCAAGATTTCTAGGCCTACGTAATATTGAAATAGAAATGGGTTCGGTGATTGTGATTGATTGGATGAAGAAGAAGAGATGTGGTTTTTGGTATTTGGAAGACTATTGGGAAGAATTGATGAAGCTTCTTGATGGGCTTAACTACATTTTCTGTCATGTCTATAGGGAGATTAATTATTTGGCTAATGGTTTTGCACGGCTGGGTGCCACGGGTATTAATAGAACTTGGAATAATTGTTCTAGTATTCCTTCTTCGTTGAGAGGAAATTTTCATTTGGATAAGTCTGGTTGCCTTTATTTTAGATCTAAATCATTTGTCTAATATAGTTAGGTTGTTGATGGTTTTGGTGTTGTTTTATTTTTCTAGATTTGTTTTGTTTTGATTTGGGTTTGGAAGGGTGTTGAGTTGCTGATTTGTAATCTCCCAAATTCTTGGTTTGTTATCACGATTTTCATCCACCATATGTGAAGATTTATTAATAAATTTAGGACGAGGCCACTATGTGTAGGGTTATCGGTTCTTAAAAAAAATGGCGTTAACTACAAAGAACAAAATCGGATTTGTTGATGGCTCCATATTCTAGCCTTCCGATTCTTCTCCTCAATTTTCCTCTTGGATCCGATGTAATAATATGGTCTTGTCTTGGCTACTCAATTATTTATCCAAAGAGATTGCCACTAGTGTGATCTATGAAGACTCTGCAATGGTGATGTGGTGCGATCTCAAAGATCGAATTTCTCACGCCAACAGACCTCGTATCTTCTAATTACATAAAGCTATTGCTTCTCTTACACAAGATCACTGCACAGTCAATGCATATTTTACACAAATGAAAGGATTATAGGATCAGTTAGTCAATTACAGGCCATTGTCATTGTGTTCTTGTGGTGCACAACGCTCTCTATCTGTTCACCAACAACAAGATTACGTTATGCATTTTCTTATGGGACTAAATGATCGATACTCTCATATTCGAGGTCAGGTTTTGTTAATTGATCATCTTCCTCCGATTAACCAAGTTTTCTCTCTTGTTCTTCAATAAAAGAGACAAAGAGACATCGGATCTATCATGCTTCCTTCCATTCCTTTTGCTGCTTCGTCTTCAAGCAGTGTTGGCAAATCTTGTGTTGGTAATAAGGCTTCTATTCGGAAGGATAGACCTCTATGTTCTCACTGTGGATTGCAAGGTCACACTGTTGACAAATGCTTTAAGCTTCATGGATATCCACTAAGATATCGATTTAAAGCCAGATCCTCAACTCCTTCTGCTAATCAAGCAGTCGCCAATAATTTCAATTTATCTCTACCTCTTTCTCATTCACAGTATCAACAACTTTTGGCACTTCTCAACCCTGAGTCTTCTGCTCCTACTCAGCAAGTAACAAATATAATTACCTCATCTCCTTTTCATCACCTCTCAAGTAAATTTCTTCTCAATTATTCGGTCTTTTACCATCCATAAAACTTCCAAACAATTTTCTCATGACTGGATAATTGATATCGGTACAATTGATCATATGGTCCACTCAATATCTTTATTCACCTCATATCAACCTGTACACAACACTATTGTGAAGCTTCCTAATGGAACTTCTACTCATGTAGATTCCATTTTCTTATCACCGAACATTATCTTACATGATGTTCTATGTGTGCTTTCATTTACCTTTAATCTCATTTCTGTTAGCAAGCTAACTGGTTCCTCTTGCTATCTTATTTTTCTTCATAATGCATGCTTTATTTAGGACCTCATACATTGGAGGACGATTGGGAGGGGACAAGCTAGAGAAGGGTTATACCTGTTGCAACCTCCACCAGTTCATGGTTTTGTGTCTCAAAATATATATTCTCATGCTGATTCTTTCAATGTTGAACCACATACTTTTAATTATGTTTCTAATAGTTGTAATCATGTCTCTGTTTATATTTGGTATCAAAGGATGCGACATCCATCCTTATCTTGAATGAAACTGTTGCCTCAGTTTTCTTCCATCGTTTCTAATAACAATTCTAAGCATTGTAATGTTTGTCCTCTTGCTAAACACAAAAGGTTACCATTTTCTGACAGTGAACACACTTCTTTAAATCTATTTGATCTTGTTCATGTTGATATTTTGGGACCTTTTTCTCCTCCATCCATAGAAGGTTTTCGTTATTTTTTAGCCATAGTGGATGACTATTCTCGTAGTACTTGGATTTATATGCTCAAATCTAAATCTAACGCTCAAAGTTATTTACAATATTTTACTGTTATGGTTGAAAATCAGTTTGCTTCTACTATCAAAACAATTAGGTCTAATCATAGAAATGAGTTTGCTATGCATCATTTCTTTTCTAGTAAAGGCATTATCCATCAATTATCTTGTGCAGCTACTCCCCAATAGAATTCAGTGGTTGAAAGGAAGCATTAGCATATTCTAAATGTAGCTCGAGCTCTCCTTTTTCAATCAAATGTTCCATTGATTTTTTGGAATGATTGCATCCTCACTGCCATGTATCTAATCAATAGGACTCATTCTCCAATCATTTCTAATAAAACTTCTTATGAATTGCTCTTCAATAAATCACAATTATATACTCATTTAAGAGTATTTGGTTCACCATGTTATGCTTCTACTCTTGCACATAACAGATTTAAATTTGCCCCTCGAGCCCATCAATGCATTTTCCTTGGATATCCCCTTAGTTCTAAGAGTTACAAACTATATGACATTGATGATCATTCTATATTTGTTTCCAGAGATGTTACATTTCATGAGCATATTTTTCCTTTCAAATCTGTTTCACATAACATTGATTACTTCTCAATTTTGAATCTATTATCGTCTATTGTCCTTCCTAGTCCAATTCCTGATACTTCTAGTCATAATTAATCCTTTGTTGCTCCTATTCCTTCCTTTCTCAATCCTATTCCAGTCTCCACTATACCAAATCCATCACCTCCATGTAGAAGATCATTGAGAACACACAAACGACCTGGTTACTTGCGGGATTACCACTATCATTTGGTTACTTCTCCTGATTGTTTTTTCCCATCTTCACATCCTTTTATTGGTCTTGAATCAGGTAAGCAATACTCCATTTCATCTATATTTCTTATTCTCAGTTATCTTCATCTCACCGAGCATATACTTTAGCCATTTCATCATTTTTTGAGCCAAAATTGTATCATCCACTGTAAAATATCCCCATTGGAGAGCTGCTATGGCATAGGAGATTAATGCACTTCAACATAATCAGACTTGGACATTGACAACTCTACCACCTGGAAAACATCCAATTGGATGCAAATGGATATTCAAAGTCAAACTTAATTCTAATGGAAGCCTTGAAAGGTATAAGGCTAAGCTGGTAGCTAAAGGTTTTACCCAATAATAAGGAATTGATTTTTTTGATACATTTTCACCAATTGCAAAAATGGTTACAGTAAATTATTTATTAGCCATTACAACTATTAAAGGTTGGCATCTCATTCAATTAGATGTCAACAATGCTTTTTTGCAGGGTGAATTGAAAGAATAAGTCTATATGTCCCTACCTCCTGGTTTTGGTGAAAAATGAGACACTAGAGTATGCAGGCTCAATAAATCCTTATATGGATTGAAGCAAGCATCCCTGAAAGATCTTAGTCCATTAAATTTTTTTTGGGACTTGAAGTTGCTCGCAGCTCCAAAGGCATATCCCTTTCTCAAAGGAAATATACCCTGGAGATTTTATCCGACACTGGTTATTTGGGAAGTAAACCAGTTAAGACTCCCATGGAGCAAAACTTGAAATTGCCTCGGTGTGAAGGTATTCTTCTTGAAGATGCCAAAGTTTATAGAAGATTGGTTGGTCGTTTGTTATATCTTACTATCACTAGACCCGATATGACCTTTGTTGTGCATGTCCTTAGTCAGATTATGGATTCACCTCAGCAGCCTCATTTAAATGTTGCATATCGGGTCCTCCAATACTTGAAATTTGCTCCTGGCCAAGGGCTCTTTTTTTCTACTAATTCTTCACTTAAATTGAGTGTTTTTACTAACTCTGATTGGGCTAGATGTCAAGATAGCAGATGATCCCTCACTGGCTTTTGTATTTTCCTTGGCAATTCTCTTGTGGTGTGGAAAATCCAAGAAGCAAGCTGTAGTGTCGAGATCCTCTACAGAAGTCGAGTACCGAGCAATGGCTTCTACAGTTTGTGAATTAGTTTGGCTATTCTCGTTGCTTTCAGGTCTTCAAGTACCTCCAGCAATTGTTTCTCTTTATTGTGACAGTAAAGCTATGTTGCATATTACTTCAAATCCTGTATTTGACGAGCGTACCAAACACATTGAAATTTATTGTCATTTCGTTCGTGATAAGCTCCAAGATGGTTTTCTACGCACTTTGCATGTTTCTTCAAGAAATCAATTAGGTGATTGCTTCACAAAAGCTCTAGGCAGTCCATTGTTTTATGCCAGATGTCCAAGCTGAGCCTCATTGATATTTAGTTTGAGGAGGGTGTATTAGAGTTAAAAATACATTTTTAACCTTATTTCTATTTTTCTCACCTTTATTTAAATGTATATAAAGACACATTTGTAATATTTTGATGAGATACAAAATACAAATTACACTTTTCCATCTTTGTTTCCCATCTTTACTTTCCATTTCTGTTCTTTACAAGATATTAGTGCGATAAGATGAAGTATATAGCAAAACCTTTATGGACAATACCATCTGCCCATTTCTTTATTTATTTTGAGAATTCTGTTTATCTCATCTCTGTGTTTTGGACAAGAAATCTCATTGATATCATTATCTATATTTCTTTTCTTTTCTTTTTTTCTTTTTTTCACAAAACAAAACTGATTAAGCTTGTTCAAATGGACGTATAGATAAATTAAATTGTATTCCCACGGTAATTGGAGTATAAATTCTCGAATTATTGGCAATTATATGAATATGTAGGCTGTACAAAAACCCAATTGTGCTGTCAGTCAACTTTTTACCTTTCATTTTAATGTGTTTTGGATGACCATGGAAAAAAAACCGAAGGAAAAAAGAGTGAGATTATGAGAGAGATGGGCGATGAGAATTCACTACATTAAGTCATATTTGGATTGTGAGATGAGATGATTTGATTTTTTATAATAGTTAAAAGTTGAATAAAATATTGTTAGAATATTATTTTTTAATATTATTATTGTTTTAAGATTTAAAAAAGTTGAATTGAGATTTTAAAAAGTTAGATTGTTTATTATATTTTATGTGAAAATTTAAAAAAATTATAATAATGACATTAGTTGAAATGGTTTCTCAATCCAAACGGAGCAAGTTGGGATGGAATAAGCATCTCTAGTTTGGAGGCAAACCTGTATTAAAAAAAAAAAAAATTGAGAGGGCATAAATTATTTTTTTGAGTTTTCTAGGTAAAAAAAAGAAAAAAAAGTACCTTCAAAATTTTAAAATTTGAAGGGATTTTTGTTTCGACTTCGGAAGGCCCCGCAGGCACACCCCATAATGTGGGTCCGCCCCTAATTAAAAGGATTATGTTGTGAGTAAAAAAAATTAAAGACACCCACTAAAAGATATATCAACTTATATGTAAAGAAAACAAATATCACACGTCAATCAAAGATTGGATCATAACTACTAACTAGAACTGTTGATATTTAATAGGGAAATGATGTATCCCCCGCTCCCAGTCCCGCTGGGATTTTTTTTTTATTTTTTATTTTATTTTTTTAATTTCTTGATTAAGAAAATAATTTCTAATAAAAATGTGATTTTTTTTTATTTTTAAAAAATATTAAAAAAATATATGTTGAAAATGAAAAAAAAAAAAAAAACACATAGCGGGACACCGAGCGGGAGCCGCAGCGGTGTCCCTAGCACTGCTCTATTTAATAACTTTGGGTCGCCAAAAGTTTCGGGAAACCCTATTCTCGCTCTCCCTTTTCTCGCTGCCACACGTGGCTTTTCTGGGACCAGGGCTATCAATTTCTTTATACCTGATGTTCTACCGTACTTCTAGGGTCTAGTCTCGGTGTTTGCATTTTTTATTTCTTCTAAAGTTGAAAATGCGAATCTACAACTTTTCAACTTGTAATTCACAATTTTTTCATATATCTTTTACGTTTTCTATTATTTCTTTTGTTTTAAGTTTTAAAAAAAATATATAGTCTCTTAGATTTTATCCATAGAGTATGTCATCTACTCCATCTTAGACAGAGCGTGAGGTTGTTTAATTCTGTCTTAGGATAGAATATGAGGTTTGTTAAATCTATCTTAAAACAGAGTGCTGTTACAGCAATAGACTAGATCATGTCAGTCACAAATAAATTTGTGTATTGGAAAGCTTTAAAAGCAATAGTTGGCTTGTATTCTTTATGTCTCATATCAAAATTGTAATATCCTGTTATGAATGAATGGAGTTTGTTTTACCTTAAAAGAAAAAAAAAAAAGAATTGTTGATACTTTAGGAATATTGACATTAATCATATGATTATATGTATATACATATATATATATATATATGTAACACTTTTTTCTTAATCTAATGAGCGTTGAGAAAAAAAAAACTATTTATTATGTCGATTTTGCGGACTCAATGAATATGATATTTATTTATTGCATTATTTGTATGCGAATCCAAGCCAAGAGCTGGATGGCGTCATTTTGTATTTGTTTAAGCGGACCTGCAGCTAGAGCCTAGAGCATCAGGTCTAATTTTGGATTATGCAAATATATGCACGAGTCATTATGCACGCACCGCGGGCGTCCTCTGTCACCCGCCGACCTATCTCACTTGTATACTCACAAGTCAAACAATAATAATCTGTGCGTTACACATTTCATACTACACAAACTTTGGCAATATAATTATATACAGAGGCATTAATTTATTTATTTTATATGGCTCATTTAAGCATCACTCCCAATTAATACTCTCTATACTTTATATTTATATTTCTATTATATGCTTTTATTTTACCTTCATCTCATAATCTCCCAAATACCAATCTGTTTTCTATGTTTTTTTTTTTTTTTTTGTTAAAGTATGCCTTAAATAATAAAAACCATTACGTCAGGATGCAAGTGGACTCTAAATTATCACAGTGACCACCTAGATATAATTAGTCTCTATCGTGAAGCATGGTTCCAAAGTCAACATAAAAAGTCCTATAAAAAAAAGTCAATAAAAATAATAATTGATTAAAAATAATAATTCTAAATAATAATGAAATGATAATAGTGACAATAATAATCACCTCTCGACACTCGTAGGTCCATTAATATTTTGTATTTTTTTCCTTCTATATATATATATATATATATATTTCATTTGGTATCTTCTCTGTGTCTGAATGGTTATTATTGGAATAAAATATAAAAACTTAACTTGCATTAAAAAGGTTGGCTCAAGCCAACCTCACGTCCTTTGTCTCCTTTGCTTTCATGAATCATGTGAATGTGATCGCTCCGATCAGGTGTGCACGTACATGACTATGTGAGAAGTGGCGTACTTAATTCATTCACATACTAATTAGAGTATCCCAAACCTTTCTGTATTTTGCTTATAAATACAAACTAGCCAATGATATGTCAAAATAAGCTCTTTATCGATTATGCAAGAAACATATTGCATTGCACTACATGTGAATTTAAAACTTATTCTTCTGTTTTTTTTCTTTTTCTCGGACGATATATAGAAAGAATAAATTAACTGATATATAGTACATCATTAAGTAAAATAATAAAGTAGTTTTTACGTTATTGTTTTAGATGAGAACTCTGACTAGCCATTGAAAATGCTATAATTAAAAGGCATGAATAATGTTATATATGGCCAATGTGTTAGTGTATATGTGAGTGTGGGAATAGTTTGTATGAATTGTATGTCCTACATAGTTTAAGTGAGGATATTGTAGTAGTTTGGCCTCTTATATAAAGGCCACCTTAGGCCACATTGTAACTTGCACAATAATGAATAAAATATAATTCTAACATGGTATCAGACCCATGTCATTGTGCTACGCGGACATGCTGTGTTAGCAGTAGGGGTGTAAATTTAGATCAAAAAATCAAAAAACTGGGACTGGTTCCTAGATTTGGAGGACCGGCTGGAGCCGGTCCGGTTCCGGTTTCAAGATTTTCCGAACCGTTTGGGAAAATATATAACTATAAAATAATATTTTGTATATAAATTAAAAAATTTTATATAAAATTAATATTATACAAAATCTTTGTTATAGATAAGTTTTACATATAATATATAATTATATGTGAAAGTTGTATATATAATATATATAATTATATATCAAAATAATTTCATATTATAATTTATAAATTATAACATAAAATGCTAATCTTAAATATGAACATTGTTATATTTGTAATTTGTTTGATTATATGTTATTAATATAAATTATAATTATATATAGTCTAATATATTATATAGCTATACTAATATAGTAATATATAAGTTTATAACTAATACTAATAGTCTAATATAGACTATAGTTATACTTATACTAATATAGTTATACAATATACTAAATCACTATAAGTTTATAACTAATAGTCTAATACTAATAGTGTAATATTAATACTATTATATATTTATATAGTCTAATATATTATATAGTTATACTAATATATTAGCTTATAACTAATAATAATATATATCTATATTAATAGTCTAATATTAATACTATTATATGGTCTAATATAGACCATAGTTATACTTAAACTAATATAGTTATATTAAATTACTATAAGTTTATAACTAATAGTCTAATATTAATATCTAACTATACTAATAGTGTAATATTAATACTATTATATATTTATATAGTCTAATATATTATATAGGTATACTAATATATTAATTTATAACTAATAATAATATATATATGCTAATAGTCTAATATTAATACTATTATATAGTCTAATATATTATATAGCTATACTAATATATAACTAATACTAATAGTCTAATATTATTATATTAGTACTATTATATAGTCTAATAAATTAATAATCACTATAACTAAATCACTAAAGTTTATAACTATGTATTAAATGTATTACAAATATATATAAATTATAATTATCATTTGAAAAAAAAAAAAAGAAAAAGAATCATCTAAATATTGAAAAAACCAACAGTGTCGTTTCCTCTATACCCATTGGAAACCTTTTAGTGTTTGGATTTGTAATTTTTTGGACTGTAATTTAGACTTTTGGACTTGTAATTTGTTAGACTTTTGGACTTCTAATTTAGACTTTTAAACTTATTTTATTTCATAAAAATAAACATACAAACTGGCGTAATTTGATATAGTACGTTAGATTATAAATCTACTTTTAATATAAAATAAATCTAACATATCATATAAAACTACGTTAATTTATAAATTTATTTTTATTGAATTTATTTGTGACTGTAGTAGTTATATATATAGAGTAGTACTACTATGTCACCTGGGCATGCCCACTTTGTACGCAAGTATGTGTGTGTATATTAGTGAAAGAGAAAATCTCACTTCTAACACGATGACAACATAATATACGCGAGTATGTGTATATATATATATTTTAAAAAAATTGCTAATTATTTTGATATGTTCATCTTTTGTACTAGTATAAAATTCTACACCGCGGAGATTAATCGCATAGTTGCAACTGCCGCCGCTTTTATTGGGCTTTTCTTGACCAATATGTTAAAGACCATCAACAATCTTAAGCTGCCAACGGCCCAACAGAGTACTTTTCTTTCTTCTTTCTCATTTTGTTGCAGGTCAAATTGAAAGGAACATCAAACACCGACGGACTAATGAGGTTGTATTGGGGGAGGGTTTTTGCCCCATCAAGCACAAATACCGCGAGGAGGTATCGGTGAAGGGTATGATTCATGTAAAATCCAAGCAGATAGTCTATTTTATAGACTACGCTTCACATTAAATTTTCATTCTATTATAATGATGTGATATTATTCATTAATCGTTGATTTTTTTAAAAAAATATGTATTATCAGTAGTGTTACATCTCTGCAATGGGATAAAAATAGAAAGGAAATTTTGTATATAACAATTTTCTTTTAATAATATAATCAATAAATCAATCAATTATTTGGTCCCATCCTACCATGATAGTATCACGATGATATGACCAAAAGAGAGAATCAGAAATTGTGCAAGCCTACCTTATGTTAGGGTTGGTTTGCCCTTGGGTTGCATCTGCCTTCGTAATCCAAGCCCAACCCAATGTCATGAACTGGACCAAGCCTTTGAATTATGTGATTTTGCTGGGGCTGGATTTGATTAAAGTTAAACGATCACCAGCTGCTGACCATGCTTTCCGGCGGCCGGCAGGGGGTGATTTTAGAGAGGATGGAAATGAGCAAAAGAAAAAGCACCAACGGAGGAGGGATTTGAACTTTCCTCTATTTTGGTATAGGAAAAAAAAAATGCCAAAAAAGTAAAGAAGGTGAAAAAAGCACTAACCGAGGGATGTTTTGCACCCGGCCCCATCCAAACTTTTCTGATTCTTGAGAAAAAGAGGAGAGATTGAATTTGAGAAAGAAAATTAGTTAGGTGATATGATTAAATTTCCCGATACAACGGTAATAAACCTACACTATTGATCTGTCGTTTCTTCCATTTTTCTTTCCTACCAAACAAGGGAAAGAGGCATATTTTGCGCCATTCCTTTACCTCTTTCCCATTTCTTCCATCCGCCAGTACAAACGGAGCTTAAGCTCATAACCGCAAGAAAAAGGAATCCCTTTTAAGTTGCCAATAAAACAAAAGGCCAAGAAATAAATGTTACCCAGGAATCCACGTGAGACCTGGCCCCATAGATTAGTTAATCTTAACGAAGTGGGGCCAATGCCAACGAAACTAATCTCGTATGTAATCTACCGTCAATCAACAGCTAGCATCAAATGTTCTTCTCTGCACAAATTCCAGTAATGTACTCATACTCGCAGCAGGCCTACAAGAAAGAGTGTTCTTCCTTGGGAGAGGTGGAGAAGAAAAGGGAGAATCCATCCAACAATATGTTTCATGTGCTATTAGAATCTAGGAAAATTTTAGTTATAAGCGAATTCTACGACTAAAAATTATATTCATTCAATATGATTGGTCAGAAAATAGATTTTATTAAAAACAGTACTAATTTGAATTTAGAATATGAAGACAAAAGTATTAGTATGCAGATTGGTAAGCAAACTTACTTATACATAATAAAACACTAGAATCTATATACAATTGTATCAATCCCTACTCACATAACAGTTTTCCCAAATCCACGTAAGGCATATTTCCTTAAACTAAAAGATTAACCTTCTAGATATCTTCTTTCTGCTGTTAAAATCACTGAAACAGNGATGGGTTGCTTCCACTCTGTGTTCTTTTCCATGTGCAGGTACCTTTCTATACTTCCCTATAATTGTAGGAGAAACATCTGAATAGGCTAATAAAGGAAGAAAATGAAATCCGTTACACTTCCTTCCCCGTTTGTCGAAGCAAATGAAGGGATTGGAGATGACAAAAGATGGGATATTTCGCTCTGTGTTCTTTTCCAACTGTTGGTGGTACCTTTCTATTTTCCCATTTAATTGTAGGAGCAAAATCTGAAGAGACTAGTATAGGAAGAAAATGAAATCCATGTTTCACTCCACCCGGCCCATCCTAGTCATCTAAACTGACTAGTGAATACTTCCCAAACCTTAAATATATATTTTTTCATAAAACTTGAATGAAGTACATGAACAACCCTCCTTTCTTTAATTAATGGAAAATAAATAAATAAATTATCTTCAAAGAAAGTTTGACCTGATCTGATATAGGAATAAAAAAGTGCGATTTGATTTTTTTTAATCAGTTTCTTTGAATTAATCATAGATCTGTTAACGCGAAAAGTGGGGAGTTGTTCAAGATTTGATTAATAAACCTCAACGAACTTTAAGACATTTTATTTTTGTGTTAAATAAATAAAGCAAGTAAATGAATGGTCTTTTTCTTTTAAATAAGAATAATGATGTATTTAAATTTTAAATGTAAAAATCCCGTGCAAATTTTTATAAAAAAATAGGTCCACAAGAAAATAAACTTTTTACAATTTTCTAATGAAATTTACTTTATTATAAAAACAAATTATATAAAATTTGTTAGATTAGCATTACTCAAGAGTAGTAGTAAGCCCGCAGATTTAAGCCCAAACGGCAAACGGGATAGCTTTGAAGATAAATGATGACACTTGTTTTCTGGATGACTTGGAATGGGGTTGAGCTGTTGGTGATGCGATGAATTGATGATAAGAATAGCTGGTCCCACAAATTAAAGACCGCCTTCCAATTCACCTACCACGATTGAAAGGCAAATATGGATGTTAAAGTTAATTTCCCATAGAACCCCTGCTCATCTTACTCTTTCTACGACATGGGACAACAAAACATCCGTAGAAACTGCCAATTCTAGCATTATTCAAATTATTAACCCTTTTAAATTGAAAAAGACAGCAATAGCTTCCGAAGATCCGAACACATTATGAAAAGAAAAGTTATGGTCGAAGTTTTGAGTTGAGACAGAAGGGTCAACCCCGTTTAACCACGCGCACGACCCAAAGAAGATTTTTAAGAATTTTAACACGAAATGATCACTTTAAAAATCCCGGTTAGAGGTAGGACAGGAGTTGATTTGGTTGGTCACTAACCGAATCGATAGTTGTTGTCATGAGATGAATCCCGCAGCTAAGGAGAAGAACACAAAATTCTAATCCGGAAAGGGAGCAATATTAAAGGGTGGACCTGACTCACCGATAAAAGTAATGAAAGGCAAAGAGATAGGACCAACCTTTCAAGTACAGTGGTGCCGGTGCGGCGAGAAGATGGAAATTATTAACGGAGAGACTTCAGAAGTTGCAGCTCTTGGGACATATTACATCTTTATTGAGTAATGTTACTCATCATCTCAATTCTTATTCTTTTTTTACTATTTCATAATATAATTGGAAGGGATATTTGAACCCCACAATTTTAATTAAGAGATAAAGTCAAGGAGATGACTCAGATTACTAAAAAGAGATAGACACAGACTCCTAACAAAAGATAGACTTAATTTCTTAAGAAGAGATGGATTCAAACTCCTAATAAGAGATAGACTCAATCTCCTAAGAAGAGATAGATTCAGACTTCTAATAAGATACGCACTCACACTCCTAGCAGAATATAGACTCACACTCACACTCCTAAAAGGAAAAAGTTTTTTAATGCAAATTGAACTCTATCAACCTCTATAAATAGCCTACAAGAGGTAACAAAAGGGGGACTTGAACAAAACTTAATTCACTTATTCTTTACATATATTTATTCTTATATTGTTATACTGACTTTGGCATCGGAGACTCCACAGGGCAACCAAGGCCGCCCCTTCATTTATTGCCGGTGAACCGTGTGATTGGTGGTATGAAGCACGTCCTTTACAGTGACGCCATCTGTGGGATCCTTTGCAGACTTAAACGTGATCTTTACACGTCAACTATCACGAGATCAAATGCAAATCGCAATCATCTACGAAAGTCCAGGTTCTTTAACTCGTTAGACCATCTCAAAAAAAAAAAAAATAGCATGTACGAATTTTATGTACTAATCTATTATTTCATTAATTTTGGTGTGTATATATATTCTGGAGGATGCTCTTCATGTACGTAACATGATTTGCTCAACTTTTTGAAACTCTCCTTTGTAAACTAATCATCTTGTTTATGTTCTATAGAAAATGAAAACTTTTTCACTCTCTTTCTTGACAGAAAGAGAGAGAGAGGAGAGAATTAGTAGTTTGTAATTTACTAATTTGTTTAAGTAGTTGTGGTCAGAGAAAAATATATATATTTCTGTGTCATTTTGTGACGAATATATTCAAATTCATTAAATTGGAAACCAAAAGCATAGTTTCTTCTTGAGTAGCATGAGAAGATATCTGCTCATTGCCAAACACAGCTAAATAAAGGTTTTACCTTTGTTGTTTATATATGTTTCCTCACATTTCCAAGCCAGGAACGCTATGTCATTAACAACTATAGGAATGAAAGAAAAGGTACTCGACATATGATTTTGCCCATGCATTAGCGTGAGAATCTCACCATTGGAAGCATTATTTGTTACGTTGAGAATTCGTGGTATATTCTGATCATTTTTGGGTGAAATTGCCAAATATGTAAAACGTAAAATCTTATCGTTTAAAGGTACTAATCTGGTAGATAGTATAAACAATTATTTTATTTTTCTTTTAGCAAAGAAAAAAAGAAAGATGGTTTTCTTTTATTTTTAATTTTTGGAGGTTGAGAGGAAATATACAAAATTTGTCACTCTCTCCACTTTGAAATCTAGACTATCTAGTACCGCTCTTTTAAGCACTCACAAGTTTGCTCTGACAAGAACTAGGGCAAGACGAGTAGATTCCTCGTTTGTGTTTTGGATCTCGATTATCCTTGAGCAAGGATTTAACCTAGGAGCATTCTTATGGCGAATAGGATTTTTGCGTGATTTATGGGAACGAAACTTAGGTTTGGCTCTCGTTTATGATCATAAATTGTTTTGATAGGGAAAGCTCTCTGCTACGATGGCCAAAAGACAGAAGTCTCTAAAAGTTTAAACAATAGGATCTGTGATGTCTTCTCTGATGGAGTACATTTTGCAGATCCAATTTCCTCCTTGAGGACACATGAATCTAACTTGGTACAAGGTGTTTTACGAATGTTGCAAGGATTTTCTAATTTCATGTTCTATTGGGACCCAAATCATAATAAAAAGTTTTTATGCTAAAACTAGAATATATGTGACTCACTTTTCCCATACAAGCCTCCTCACTATGCTTATCAATATTTATGTTTACTGTTTGGTATGATATTTCCTTCTAATGTGTAATTATGGATGACTCTTGGGTTTTCCACGAGCTAAGGTACTACTAGCCTTGAGCCCAAAAATAAGTAATTTTGCTGCAATTCTGAAATCTAGGTGTTGAATTTCGATTTTACTGGCCAGGATTATGAGTTGTAAAATTTGGAAGTTTATGGATCAGAATGAGAGTATGGCTTATAAAGTTGAACCATGATACATACACAAAAAGAAAAAAGATAGAGGACAAACAATTATGGTCAAGAGCTCAAAGACGGGCATTTTTCCTACACAAAAATTGTGTCAATAGCAAATGATCTCAATCAGGACAAATTACTCAAGTTTGTCTCTTTCAAACTTGCTATTTTTACTAACAAATTTGATTTTTTGAATATTTTCCTCACAAAATTCATCGAGGTTTCACAAAGACTAGTGTTTATACATCTTGGGAATATATTTTGCTGGAAATCACCTACGTGGCATGAAACACCAGCTGCCTCTCCTCTCAAGCATTGTTCGCCATCTTAAATTGTTGTTGTCAGAATAGACCGTTCGGTATTACGGGCGTCCTATGTCCTCATTGTTGCCAAAGCATGGTGACCAATGGGCATCGCCCATGTATTACCAGCCTTCACCACACTCTAGCGGGATGGCTCAAGTTTATAAATCTCAAATTTATAATTTGTATTATACTTACCTATTTTGTTTTAGTGAAAACCTCTCAGGATACAGAGCAATTAAGAAAAGCGTGGAGATCAAAGAACCCCGCGACCCATTCAGAAATCAAGAAAGGCGTGGAGGTCAAAGAACCCCACGACCCACTCAGCAACAAGACCGGCGCCTCTCGACGAGTAACAAAATCGACATCTCCATCATACAACCAGACTAAGGTTTTTGTGGAAAGCATATGTGGTATTGTCGTTGCCTGGCTACTTGCGGACATTGCCCATGTATTGCCAACCTTCACCGCACTTTTACGAGATGACTCAGATTCACAAATCTCAGATTTGTAATTTATATTACACTTGCCCATTTTGTTTTTCGTAAGAAATTTTCAGGACGTGATGCAAGCCAACAGGTGGGAAAGGTCAGGGACCGTCCGACCTCCTTCAAAAGATCTCCAAACGAACCGGCGTGGAGGTCAAAAGACCACACAACCCTCTCCAAAAAGGGTGCAGAAGTCATCAGACCACGCCACCCCTAAACACCAAAAGCAAGCCTTAGCAACTTGTGATGCCATGCAAAAAGGACGCGGATGTCATTAGACCACGCCATCCCTAAACACCAAAAGCAAGCCTTAGCAGCTTGTGGTGCCATGCAAAAAGGGCGCGGAGGTAATCAAACCCCACCACCCTAAACATAAAAAACAAGCCTTAGCAACTTGTGGTGCCATGTAAAGAGGGCGTGGAGGTTAGAAAACTGCACGACCCTCTCCAAAGTTAGTTACCAAAAGTCGAGTTATACACTCGTGGTGCAAGTCAACAGGCGGGAAAGGTCAGGGACCGCCCGACCTCCCAAGGGCCTAACAGGTGGGCAAATTTCTAGACAACCCGACCTCTCTCTTGGGCAACGGTACAAGTATAACATATTCTCCAGCAAACACACGAGTGTTTATACTCACGCCACAACCGCCTTAAGCGGGTTACCTTCGAGAATGAGCCTTCAAGCTCTAACCGCCTTGCGCGGGTGTCCTTCGGGAACGAGCCACCATGCTCCACAACCGCCTTGAGCGGGTTACCTTCAGGAAAGAGTCACCAGGCTCTACAACCGCCTCGAGCAGGTTACCTTCGGGAACAAGCCTACGGGTTCAACAACTGCCTAAGATGGATTCAGGGAGTCGACGGGCTCCTTGACCACTTAAGCGCAGGTTACTATAAATAAACTACAAAACGAGAACACCAACAGAAATTTACACAAAGGGGCAAGAAATCCACTACAACCAACAAACAAAAACAATCAATCTTCCCGACAATAAACAATCTCTCAGGCAAACATTCACACAAACAAACAAACTCAAAATCGAGCTCTGTGCTCACACCTAATGTGGTCGAGTACATCTCCCGCCGATCTTTCCAAGTTGAGCCCCTCACCGCTTAGCATGAAACAAACAGAAAACTGAGGACCAAACGGGAAACCAGTGACCAATTTTTCAAATTTATTTTGCAGATTATTGACTTGAAGATTCTCAAGGCCTTCTAAGCCTTCTAAGGTTTTACAGCTACCAGAATTGCTTTTTCTGCAGGTTATCTCCATCACGGTTGACTTGAAGATTCCCAAGAAAATAAAAAAGTTGAGCCTCATTCACAGTGCAACCAACTATTAACTAACCAAAAGGAAGTAAAGACACCCACACGCACTAACTAGCATGGATCCTGGGCGGGGTAGGAAAAAATAAAAGTAAGTAGGCGCTCACGAGCCAGCGGGGTGAAAGGTAAGTATAGAGAATACAAAGTATTTAATTTTCCATGTGCCAGCACAAAGAAAATTAACGGGGTAACTAGAATGGATATTTGAACTCCACAATTTTAGCTAAGAAATAAAGTTAAGGAGATGACTCAGACTCATAAAAATAGATAGACACAGACTCATAATAAGAGATAGACTCAGTCTCCTAAGAAGAGATGGACTCAGACTCCTAATAAGAGATAGACTCAATCTCCTAAGAAGGGATGGACTCCGACTCTTAATAAGATATGCACTTACACTCACACTCCTAAAATGAAAAGGTTTTCTAATGCAAATTGAACTCTATCAACCTCTATAAATAGCCTACAAGAGGTAACAAAAGGGGGAATTGAACAAAACTTAATTCTCTTCTTCTTTACATATATTTATTCTCATATTGTTATACTGATTTTCCACAAGGCAACCAAGGCCCCCCTTCATTTATTGTAGGTAAACTATGTGGTTGGTGGTATAAAACACGTCATTTACAATAATATTAGATGATTGTAAACTATTTAAATAAAATATAATAAATAATTTTTAATTATCTAATATCATAATATGAAAATGATGAGAATTGAGATAATTAATATATTTTTTATCTTAAAATCCCAGCCCAAGCATGCTAAACATTTTTGCGGGCCGGAAGGGTCCAAAACGTAGTGATAGTCTGGGCTCTTTAAAGCAGCGTGAAAATAGCGGCAACACCCGCTGTGACACTCGCACGGCTTAATTACCAAAGGTCCTATCATGTTCTCTCTGTCTGTCTCTCTCCACCCCCCCTCCCTTTTCTTTTTTTATAGAAAAACATCAGGATGTTTGGTACTTGTGTTATCAGGAGATTTGATATGAATATATTTCTAACAAGAAAATTAAAAAAGAAAAACAAACACATGAGAGACGTGTGGAAGCCACCTAATTTACATGCAAAACGTGCCAAAAAAGTTGAATCTGCATTAGCTAGTAGTGGTAGGTAATTAATTAATTAGGATTTTATGTAAATAGAACATTTAATAATCATTGATCCAGACTTCATCTTAATTAGGCGAATACTTACTTATAAGAACCTATAGTATCATTTCCCACACGCTCAAATTTCAATAATAGTATTCGTCGGTTAAAATTCATATACGAAAAGGTGTGGAACTCACGCTTAAAGTTCTATGAATATGTATAAAAAAAAAAAAAAAAGTTCTATGAATATGATACTACTGAGCTCAGGATCATATATGAGAGAGAGAGAGAGAGAGAGAGAGGTGTCCAAGTTCTTTAAGAAGTCGGCCTACCTTATATAATAAAAGGAGATATGCGCGAATTTCGTAGATAAGATCATCATATGAGTCAATTGCCGATAAAAGGGGAAAAGATAGGAGAGACGATGAGTGGAGGGCGGCCTTACACGTTGCAGCATGTTGTCCTCGATCGAGACACATTTCTTCTAATTAATTCCCATATATATATATATTCAGTCATCGTGATCCCTAGTCACTTCTGGCCAGGACCCAAATTTTGATACGGAGCACAATACCCTCAGCCTTCGATCCTCCTCCAAAAACCGGTATGTGACCTGTGAAGCACATGTTTATACTACTTAAATTTCAAGACCAACCGCCCCAACGTACAAGAATTATAAATGCCTGAGACGACGTCGAACTTTTGCCTCGTCCATATATATGTAAATGCTATATATGCAACCACCATTTTTAATTCCAATTTTCATTTACTAACTCATCTAAGCTTCCTTCATGACGCTCGATCTCTATGGCTGTATTTGACTAAATAGTATATTTCTGCTCCTCCTCTTTTTTTACCTTGCAAAAGCAGAAAGCTCACAAAACCAGCCCCCAGCATACTAATTGCAGGACGTGCATCCAAACATGGTTCAGACCTTTTGTCCGCCAGAAAAGGATACTTGAAAGTAGTTCCAAATACACCATGTGACCGAAATAATGGATTGGATCGACTATAGGTTGTGATACCATGCATGTTAAATCCTAAAACAGTCAACACATATAATACCACAAGTTAATTTAGACCCTTCAGGAACAACATGACAACCAAGAAACGCCAACTGGGTTAGTCCTTGCCACCCTGCATGCACAATTTTACGTTGTCATTATCGCGCCAAACTAGAGTGCGATACTTAACCTTGTATATATTTAGTGGACGGATCCAGGGAAAGAACTCGGTAAACCTTAACTGGAATTGAAGAGAAAAAGAGAAGATACAATCTGCATTGGCAAAGGAGGGATGTGGTAATTAAAAACGTAAACGATTAATACTGTTGTGAAACACTGAAAATGTAGGCACGCCATGAGGCTCCCCATGGCCGCACCACCCTATTCAAGCTCAGTAGCTCACGCATTGTACAGACAACATCCTATTAATTACAGTAAGCGGGCCCCATCACCCCATCCCACCCCTTCTCATAGCTCCACAACCATCAAGCAACGTAGTTAGTTGTAAACATGTGAACATCGCTGTCAGTCAAACTTTTTTTTTTATTTTTTTAGATCAAAGTCAGTCAAACTTCCAAGCTCCAAAAACCGCAAAAAATGTCATCTCTTGCGTCATTATCATCTATTGGACATCTCGATGGACTTGAAGCTCGCTGATCCCAGATTCTTATACGGGCCGGGTGAAACGTCACCCTCCTCTTCCCGGCTCCTCCTTTTCCAAATCCTGAACGTAAAAAACCCTATCGTCCCAATCAAGATCACCGCCGCCACACCCCCCGCTGCATACCCGACTCCAACACCCACGTTCCTTTTCTTCATCCCTGCATCTCCCCGCACCTTAAAATACCCCACCTTACTCTTGTCCCCGGTGGCCACCAACGTTTGGATCGGATAGTCCACCATGTAACAAAACCCGGACCCGTTGTTATACACCGCCCCCCAACAACTACAGTTGTTCTCGCATAGGCCCTCGCACTCTTCCAGCGAAGATGTCGTTTCGTATTGCATTTGCTCCTTGAACGGCAGCTCGACGCCATTCCTCATTAGAACCCAGAAGTTGTCCTTAATTACCTTTTCGCTACAGAAGTCACCGGTCTCCTTGGGAAAACACTCCTTGCCAGAGCGATATTCCGTCCGGTTGTCCAAACAGAAGCAACCGTACTTGGGGCTGCACAAACCGTACAAACCGCATGGACTCGGTAGCTCGCAAGTATCCGAGATCGCCTTGTAGTTCAAGGCCCAACTGGACCCGTCCCAGTAATACCCTTTGAGGTTTCCGTCCGGTTCTAACCGGAGCCGGAGGAAGCCCCCATTGATCGGTCTATGAAAACTATTGAATGGTTGTATGTCCACTGGTGTACTTCCATTTTGGTACATACCCAGAAACCCGTCGGAGTTGACTTGGGCGTAAAGCGGTCCCTGTCCCTCGACCACCTTTGCTTTGGCTTCTAACGCCGTGTGTTTCCAGTATATCTGATCCGAGTTATCTCCAAACTTTGCGTGTAAGCCCCAAAAGTCGTACCCTAAGCGCATAGAGTAAAGTCCATTTAATGAATTCAAAGACATGTTGGACGTTAAATTTTGGTTCTCGACAAGGGTATCTGTGGGGATGTCAAAACTTTGCCAGACAACCGAGGGAGGGTCCCTAAGTTTTCGTACTTGGAGATTCGAGGAGTTGAGGAGCATAACAACGTCGCCGTCTGTACGAGTTGACCAAAAAACCCTCGAGTGAGGATCTGAAACCACGAGACTGCCATTGAAGAAGAGCTGGGTTGTGTCGGACCAGCTAGCCAGCTCAGTCGGGTTGGCGAGCCAGAGTGGTTCGGAGGACTGCACGTGGAGAACGGCGAGAGCGAGCTGGTTCTCGTTCACTCGGAGGAAAGCGAGTGAGAAATTGCCTGTGGAATCGCTGAGGAGAGGTTGGAACGACGACACCTTCGGGTCTGGTGTGGCTTCGAAGCCTTTTTTAAGCCCTTCGGCGGCGGCTCCAGTAATGATATACGTCCATGCAGTGGATGTGAAGAGAATATGGATCGTAAAAAGGAGAAGCTGAGTTGCACGTAAACGCGTCACCGAGTTAGTGATTCCGTCCATTGCTAGGATAGAGTTGTAATGCGCAGATTTGAGTGGAGTTCAAATTTCCAAAGCAGGCATGAAAAGTCTTCACGATACAGTGACCTATATATATATATATATATATGTATTTGCCAGCACGCATGGGTATATAGAATGGTTGTTAATAAAAAAAACACGTTATATCGCCGAAGGAAAATCGAGATAGAGTAACAAGTATAAAGCACCCGCGTTGACCGTCGCAAGTTGCAACCACCTCACCGTAATGTGACAATTGGTTTCCTGAATTTTGAACAACCCCGGTATTCACATGTCAATGTTTGGGAAATTGGAATCTAGATATTTTTGCCCCAAAAGAAAATTAAAAAAATGGTACATATTGGATAGATATATTATTTTATGGCGAATCTCGGTCGCCACTACTCATTAATATTGTTGCACCACACCACACCTAGAAAAATCATATTGTTGCAAGGAAATAAAATTTTCCTTTTGCCAAGAGGCAGACATGGTTCTGTCTCATTCAATAATAGTGCATTTACAAATATGGTTGAGATTCTAGAAATATTGGTTGGGGTTAGGCAAGCTAGCACCGTTGAATAGTAATAACTCCCAACTTCCCAAGCAATCAATCGCCCAAAACCCTCAAGCACAAGTGATGATCAAAGTGTCATGAGAAGCTCGTCCATTCATCGTTAAGCATCAATCCATTTAAATGAGAGAAATATAAAAATATATAGTACTCCCGAATATATTGAACATTTAATAATATTTTAAAAAAAAACTAAACATACAACTATAAAAACTATAAAACCTACTTTATTACGTTTTTATCTTTCTCTTTACTTAAGACTCTCGATATAGATTTATAAATTAAACCTTTTTTTCAAATTAATGGGATGATAGAAATTTTGTTTTATTGCGGTTTGATAGGTCGGTGGAAGGTAAAGTACTATAAAATGCCTACTATTTAGGAGTTGAAAAAAACAACTTTCGATAAATTCATGACATCAAAACCACGAAACAGTACGCCACTTACCAATTTGCAATTTTTTTTTTTTTTTTGAGTGATACGAATATGCAATCTTGATTGAATTCAAATAATAAATTCAGAAAAAAAAGAGAAGAGAAGAATATATAATATGAACAGAAAGAACGATTAATGAAAATAATAAAGTGTAGTAGTTGAATGGCTCTGCAAGCTATAGCAAGGTACTTGACACTAGAGGAAGAACACATTTGATTGAAGGGTTGACTATGGGAAGGGAAGGTGGGACAATTTAAAGCGATCCTGTTATTATCATATTATTGCTGATCTTTATACAAAGACAAAGCGCATTGCTAGCTCGCTGACGTCAAGAAATTAAGCAACCAGCATCAACCCCGCCATGTAATTCGTACATGTTCTTGATCTCTTATATAAATAAATATATATATATATATGTAGCCTGATGCCTTTAATTTGGACAAATCAAAGAAGATCTTAAGCTTAACCGTACGTATTCTCCAATATTTATTTAACCTCTTCTAATCTTTCTCTAGATCATGATCAAGAAGGTTCAATGTTCCAATCAAGTATTCTTGTAGATCATGCACGAGTCACTACATAAAAAGACATTTGGGACAAAATATTTGCAGTGAGAATGATCATTTAGGATAAAGACAGACTCATTTTTTGCAGAAAATAACTGGTAACAAATAAACAATTTTTTTATAGTGAGTTTACGTCTCTAAAGATAAGATAAATCTAACTTGCTGAAGCTAGCATGCAAGGAGGCGCGACAAAAAAGATAAAATAGATCATGAGAATTTGTCTCTTTTCTCCCGTCACTTTGATATGTCTAGCTTCTAGATGTAGAAAATATTATGATAATATAATTAATCTTGCCATTCTATCTAATTCCTAAAAGAACCCATAATGTTCCACGTTCTCCTAAAGTACCCGTGAAAAGTCTTTAATTATAATAATCAGCACGTAGTATATTCAGTTAATTAATCTAGCAACTTGCTCTAAATACATATCCTACTTGCATGCCTACGTTCACACTTTAACTTTATTATTAGTAGTTGTTCCATCAGCAGTACTACTCCCTCTTGAACATATCATACAGTAATTAATGTATGTATAATATTCTTTCAATATTAGAAAGATCACATACCAAATCTCGTCTTCCTGATAAGTTTCTCTTTTAAAAACAAAAAGCATCGATCGAAAGCAGTTTGTCATGCTAACCAATAATATTAGAGGAGAAATGGTTCCAACTAATATGGTCAAATGATCCTAGCATATATATATATATATATATAGAGGAATATTAGAGTTCATTTTATTTTATTTTTATGGCCGGAGATCCATTAATTCTAAAAGTTATAGACTTCACATGTCCAGCTCCAAACTAATCCCGATGTGCAGCCACAACCAAATTACGCCCATTAATGTTGGGGACAAGCTCATAAATTACTTGAATAACAACCCGGGAAGACTCAAGTCAGATAATCAAGAACCTTAAGATTGGTTACAAAATGGATCCGAAAAATCTAATTATAAGCGATTATGTGCACTAATACGCGTATCTATTCAATATAATTGGTTAGAAAATAGATTTTATTAAAAACAGTACTAATTTAAATTTAGAATATAAATACAATAATATTAATACATATATTGGTATGTAAATTTATTTATACATAACAAAATTCCGTTAATAAAAGGGTATAAATTAATTAAGCGAGTTAGTTTCTTGATGGATCTTAGCTCGCTTTGGGCTGTGCGTATTCATATGAAAAATTGTCT
>QEOT01004860.1:42146-52160 GCA_003123785.1 Pterocarya stenoptera
GCTGCTTTCTTTCTAAACACTAATATTATATTTGCACAATTGGAAGGGAATTGTACTTGTGTTTAACCTGTTATTATTCTCCAAAATTCATATATATATGCTTCCGCCTTCCTATAGAATACCACGAGAGAGAGAGAGAGCTAGAGATTCTGGCTGGAGGAAAATAAAAAGGCCCCTGCACTATCATGTGCTGGAATATGATAATCTTAAAAAAAAAAAGAGGTCATTTTGTAGACAAAAACATTATTGATGTCATGATGACCAAAGTACCACAATCTCAACTTTCTTCCATCCTATCTAATGCTTTGATGGATTTCATTTCGAGAATATTGCACACAAATGATATCCGTCATAAATAATTGGGGAACCACATCCGGAGCAAAGTAATATTATTGGTAAAGTTTATTGGGTATATGAAGTAAGTAGGAGCTAGCAATAGATGGAAGTTGGAAGAAAGCATACAGAATTTGAGCGATTGCAAGAGAGTACTGAGATCAATTTCAACTTGCAGTTTTCCTTTCCAAATTATCATATCACTGTTTAATTAGTTTTTCCCATCAAGCTGAAATATTATTTGCTGCCCCAAAGGATAAATGATCACGCACTCTCAGTCTAGTATATGAGGAAACTGATCCATCGTTGGTGGGGCTACAGACAGTAAAGATCATTAATTGAATAGCTTTGCGTCCAAAAATAAAATACCACATTTCGACGACAGGAAAATACGTAAACTTTGTTGATGTCAACTGTCAAGACGTTAATTGCAATTCTGAACACGATATATATGCTTGCGCACTTCCAGTCGGATAAATTTTTTTTAGAGTAATATTATATACAATTATAAGTTATGCAAGTACTATACATTTATTTTTAAAAAATAAAATTATTATTATTAAAAAAATAAATTTTTTTATGTAAATCATATTTATTTATTTTTAAATATACAAAATTTACGCATTTTTTAACTGTAAATATATTCTCCTTTTTTAATAATTTATTCATTCAAGTTGACCAAAGCACCAAATGGCTAATGAAAATGTTAAAATTAAGGATAGCCCGCAGTATTGTTCGGTTTAGTTGTGGGCTTTGATGGGCTAGCTGGGTTGGATTGTGGATTAATGTGGGTTGAGTCGGTTGTTTAAGCATAGTGGCCTTACAAGTGTTCTGTTTCAGATGATACTACTATCTATAAATATCATTTCTCATATTCAGATACTCAAATAATAAATCTTTGTCTGGATTAGAAATTTACTTTAACTCATCTTAATTTATCTCATTTTATTATTTTAATTTTTTAAAATTTTCATATAATATATAATAAATAATTCAATATTTTCAAATTTTAAAATAATATTATTATTAAAAATAATATTTTACTCAATTAATCTAAAACTATACCAACTCATCATCTCAAAGCCAGTTATCTAATCCTATGAGTTAAAAGTTTTTCCGTTGTCCAAGTCACACACTCCAATGAAAGGCCGATAACGACCCGGCCCTTTTGTCACCAGTGCAAGCCCGTCAAGTCACTGGCCCAGTTTGTTCTACTCAACAGCCGCTAAACCCCCGAGTCAAAGTCCCCCACCATCGTCA
The DNA here is from genome assembly GCA_003123785.1 of Pterocarya stenoptera. Lineage (NCBI taxonomy): Eukaryota > Viridiplantae > Streptophyta > Magnoliopsida > Fagales > Juglandaceae > Pterocarya > Pterocarya stenoptera. Next base: position 43,740 of record QEOT01004860.1, read on the forward strand.
AGTACCACTGAGAAACCCTAGCCTCCCCGAAACTGCTACTTAGCAAAGCAGAGAGCTTTGCTAGTCGTCTCTCTCTCGATCTCTCTTTCCCTTGAAGTTAGTCATGTTGCAAGTAAAAACTCCGACGAAAGGAAGGGTTAGGAGGGCGCTCGAGAAACGCGCCCCCAAACTTGTGAGCTTCACAAACTCTGCCGAAACCTACCAAAATCAACCATTTTTAATGTTCAGTTGAAATTAAAAGTTCTGATTTTTATGTTATTTCCTTCCAGGTTGAAACCGGGAAGAAGACACTGATACTTCACGGTACGAAGACGAGTGGCGTTCTAAACGCCGTCTTGACTGAAATCTACAACATAAAGAAGGGTAGCGCCGTCAAGTTCAGCCGTAAGAACGAGAATATCAAACCGTTTGAGAGCGGGGGCGAGACCTCTTTGGAGTTCTTTTCTCAAAGAACCGACTGCAGCATTTTTGTGGTAAGCATTTCTTGTTCTTTACTTTTTTTAATTTTTTTGTCGTGGGAATTTGTTTAAGACCAAGTTATTGAGTAATGAATCTTGTGTTTTCTTATATGCCTTATTTTTAATGGTAAATTTGTTTTTTTTTTTGTTCTCAAATTAAGGGTTGATTGACTCAGAGCACTAGAAGAACGATGGAAAGCCTTTAGATTTAAGTATTTAATAGTAATTTTTTAGCTGTATGGTCCACTACTGTTTTCTTCAGTCGACTAACTAATGCGTGCATTGGACCCGATTTGAGATTCTAAAGCATCTATGTGCTAATTGCTTGGCTGTTGGACGTATTGGTTGCCATCTATCTGGCCTCGAGTAATTTTGAATGAAATCGTATTTTAATTTACCTTTTGTATTATTTAAGATCACGTGTGTCAGTTTTAAGCTGTTAATCCCTATAAACCGATGTTTAAACACACTGCTTTACTTATAAAAGTTGTTAAACTTCAGTATTTCAGTTATTCGGGGCTGCACTTTGTACTTTTCCTCTTAAAAATCTGTCAGGTGCTCCTTCAAAAAAAGAAGTCCAAAGTGGAAATTCTGTAATTATTGTTTCCTCTACTGACGATTCATTGCTTGCATTGTTTCTACAGTAACTTATTTTTGCCTATGGTTTTCAGCCATTGTTCTTAATGGAAATAGTGTGCATGAGTTCTTGTCTCTATTTTAGTATTTTGAGAATGTATTTAGGTGTTTTCTATTGTATACTCCTTCTGTACATGGGCTATGCCTATTCTCATTCATATTAATGAAACTTACTTTTTACTGATAAAAAAAAAAAAAAAAAACTTATTTTTGTCTTTAATTGTTGTAACTTGCAGTATGGTTCTCACTCAAAGAAGCGACCTGATAATCTTGTTATTGGGAGAACTTATGACCACCACATCTATGATCTTGTGGAGGTTGGGGTTGAAAATTTCAAACCGATGGAGTCATTCGCATATGATAAGAAATTGGCTCCACGAATTGGGTCTAAACCTATGATTGCTTTTGCTGGAGAAGGATTTGAGAATGTAGAGGAACTGAAACATTTGAAGGAAGTTTTGCTTGATCTGCTAAGGGGAGAGGTACATTTCTGTAGTCCTTTGCAGTTGGTATATCTTTATGTTACAGATAAGTAGGCTAAAAGGAGCATGGGTTTTGATGCATGCAGGTTGTGGAGAATTTAAATATTGCTGGGTTAGACCGCGTATATGTATGTACATCTATATCTTCAAATAGGGTATTTCTTTCTCACTGTGGACTGCGGCTAAAAAAGTCTGGCACAGCAGTACCAAGGATGGAACTTGTAGAAGTTGGCCCTTCCATGGACTTGATACTTCGCCGGAATCGTCTTCCAAGTGAGAGCCTCAGGAAAGAAGCCATGAAAACAGCTAGAGAGCAACCTAAGAAGAAGGTTGACTAAGCTCCCTTAAAACCTTTCTCATCTATCGTCTATGAAGAAAGAAGTAACATGTTTGAATCATGCTCTCTTTTTGCAGTTGAAGAATGTTAGCGGGGACGCAATACAAGGCAAGATTGGGAAGATATACATTCCAGATCAGAAGGTAAGGAGAATATTTATTCATTTAGCTGCTACATAGTTAACCAATTCAGCTTGGAAATACGAGTCTGACTACTGAGAGATCATCTGTGGTCTAGAAAAGTACATGGCACTCCACAGCCACACTCTTGTTTTCCTTTCCTTTCTTTTCTCGCACAGAATGATTGGATTAATCAGCGGGGGGGCATGGCTATGTTCCGCCCTTGTCCACTTTAGCAACAATGTCATTTTCTGAAGTATATCAGAAACCGTTACACTTGCACAGTTGTGCTTTGGTTTTTCTTCCATTAAGATTTCCTCTGCAATTTGGTGACTGTTTATTGTACCTTTCATGTGGTTCCTCTTTTCATTTTGTCATTCAGATTGGAGAAATGGCGCTGCCTAACAAAGCAAAAGGTATAAAGAGGGAGCGCCGTGAAGCTAAGTTGAAAGATCAAGATAACGGGCATGCATCAAAAAAGCAGAAAGAAAATAGAGCGTAACTCTCCTCCTGCAGCTGTTGCTTTTGGTTTTGGGCCAATGTTCTATTTCATTGAAAAGATCCAATGGTGAAATAGACACAAGCAGAGCATGAGATATCTTTTCCTCCCATAGTTTCAGAGATTATTTTCCTTTGTGATGTATGTTTTTTGGTAATTACTGTAGGATGCGTTACATTGTTCATTTGTCTTTTGTTTTCCTGCCAACTCTACATTATATAATGAATTGAGCCAGTTCAACCCGATTGGGTGGGGGATAGTCCTGTATGATGGGGGACGCATAAGTACAATTCAAGTTTACAGGTTTTGCTGTTTCTGTTCTCCATTTGGTGGGCCGGCTGCTGGAGAAGCTTCAATTTCAAGCGTTTGTCGGCGGCAAATGCTGGCTTCTCCCAATATGCAGTTCACTTCTACGTTTTTCTTTGTTATAATAACTGACTCTTGGTCTTTTTCGTTTTCTAAACAAGCCGGCGTATCCAACCTTTTATATAAGAGTCCGACTAAATACTCTGTAGACAACCGGTGATATTGGATGTGTGATTCCACGGATGAACATTCACTTGCCAAAAGAGAAGATGATAATTATTATCAATTGCCAAAATCACGAATTTATGTTCTCCGATCAATCTTCACATGGGTTGGTAAAAGTCTTAAAGAGTGGAAAGGCGGTGGAGTTTGGCAAACAAGTCGAGCGAGCGAGAGAGCGCCGACCTTTGATGGGTGGGAAGATTTCCTGGCAGTTGCGCTCCTACTGCGTGTGGTCCGATAGGAGACAGTTGGGGGCCTGGGGCACAGTCCTCCCTTAATTTTCTTTTACTGAATTTTGTATTTTAAATCTTTTGGTCGGGCTGTCTGTCAAACGTTAGTAGTTGAGGACATAAGTTGAAATTTCTGATATTTTGGAATGCAAAGAAAACAAATGATAGTTTATTTACAAGTGAAAAGTGCAATTTCTTCTATATGAAGCAATTTTATAACAACATTGTCAATAACCTCTCACAGACATCATCCTCGTTTCCCGAAATGAGATTTAGGGTTCCAAAAAATAATCATGTGACTTTATTTATCTACGCTATCAATTCATACTTAACACCTCTTTTCCAAGGGTTACAAATTTGTGCACTGCAATGAGCACTTGAACCTTTTATTGCATGCAAGTATCCACGTGATCAGAAATCAATCTCCGTGGCCAAATGCATAAAAAAATTCTACTTAAAAATAAAGGATTGTTCCTAACCACACCTTTATATGAATGGCATGCAATTACTTAAAAATTCTATATGGGCAGTGCACGCGGTAAAACATGGACCTGCTAAACAATTTTGACTACATCAAACAAATTGGCAACGATTAAATACATGTAAAAGATGCTCGTCTGGTCTACAATGCCCGCAAAGTTGCTTCCCATTAACTACACTTACCCTTTACATGGAAGATTTGGAAAGAAATTGTAGAATTTTCCATTATGTCACAATACTTAAAATGACCTTGGACACAATATCATGTAGGAAGGCAAGTTCCTTGCTTTGCGTAAAAAATCAGGGGTCTCCATTACCAATTAGAAAGAGACATTTACAATATTGATTCCGCAAACAATCATACCAATTCAATCATTTGGAGTTTAAACAAAGAAGAAAAATAAATAAAATAAAAGATCACCAAGGACTAGAACTCAGCTCCAGACTGTGTTAATTCATATATACAAAATCGCAAAGATACACGCAATGATAAATTAAAATAATATTAATTTATTACATAATTGTAAACAAGTTGTTATGCTATAGTATCAAAATAAACGAAAAGACCGATATTGCGCAAAATATTATAAAAACACGGATGTAAATATTGGAACAAAGAGATATGAGACTTATGGTTTGAGTTTAAATAGTGAATGTGTAGAACGAGTACACACCACACTGTTATTTATAGAGATCTCTTTTTGCTAAACAAAATTATTGCATGAGATTTTGAACTCCCATGTCACGTACCAATTAAAAATATATTCGTGGTCAATTTATTCAACCATTTTTTGTTCACGTTCATCTTCAACCGCAAAATTAATGTTGGAATCATAATTAGATCACGAAGGAAATAAAATATCTCAAGTTTAAGACAATAGATAGGCGCCTAGCCCACCTAAAGGCCTCCACTAGGAGAGAGAGAGAATAGGGACAATGAGAATGAGGATATCAAAATTAAAGTCAAGAAAATATAAGAGTTTGTATAGAGAGTACAAGAGATCATTAGAGATTATAAATGAACATATTATAGTAGATAGTGGACTCTCCTCTCCCCGAATCCCCGTGAACGTAGGTCTAGTATCGAATCACATAAATCTATGTGTTTATTTTTCTTTTACATTTTCAATATATTTTTTATGAGTTTTACTACGTACAAGCAAGTTTATATACCAATCTGCGTACTAATGCTCGTTTTTTCATATTCTAAATTCAAATTAACATTATTTTCAATAAAGTCTACTTTCTGACTAATCATATTAAATGTGTGAGCGTATTAATGTGCAAAATTGCTTATAACTAGATTTTTCTATTTTTCATTCACTGACATGATCGTACGCACAGTCGCACTGGACCACGTTGGGAGCTCCAGACTACACCGATTGAGGCCCAAATCGTCATAGCGTGCTGAGAATGACTTTTTCTTCCATTCTAAACTGTTGTGTGATTTTTGGTATTACAATTCATAATCTAGGTTAAACTTTAACTTTGAATTTGACCTTGACATGAATTTAACATTACTGTTCAATAACTTGTGTTACAACTTATTATAGTTGAGGTTTTTTTTGTAAATAATGACTATTACAATTATGTTTTATAACAATATCGTCTAATTAGAATAAAATTCTTAAAAAATTATAAAAAAAAAATGTCGGATCTCTGTCATTCTTCTTGCAACAAATTCTAATTGGATCATAGCAAAGTTGGACTTTCAAAATTTATATACACGGCCAATATTAAATTCGTTTAGCTTTATTCATAGGCCAAGCCCATAGGGCGACCAGGCCCATCCACCGAATCTACGGGAAGCACAACGCTAGGCCTTTAGCCACGCATCGTCCAAAAAAATAAAAAATAACAGAAAGTCGACATAAACAGAGCGGTCAAATTATAGGAGGGAAAAGAAAGACGACAGGGGCAGTGATAAGGCGGCAAAAGCGGCATACTCTTAAAAACACTTCTCAGTTCTTTACACTCGCTTTCACATCCCCGGCTCTCTCCCTATCTCCCAAGTTCTCTTCCCCTGATGTGGGCTTCATACGAATCTCACTTTCTAACGTGCAGCAAGCGAAACACTTGACAGGTACGCTTATCGTTCGAAAATCACACCCTATTAATTATTGATTGAGCTGTAAATCTCATCGGTTAATTGATTTTGTTGAGAATATAAACGTTTTATGAATCTCAAAGCTCTGGCTTACTGATGTAACATATCGAACACCGTGTGTCTAAAAACTCAAGTGCGCATATTTTCATTCAATTACGTTGCATCGATTATTGATCAGACTTAAATATCATTCAACACGACGTGGTGTTTAAGTGGATATCTTGTTCTTTTATCTTCTTTCACGGATATTTGTTTTGGATATGATCTTGTAATCCTGCTCGTGGTTTATTAGTCTGGTTTAAATTGTTTCTAGTGGCCATTTGTGCCAATTCAAGTCGCGCAAATCATGTGTTGATTCACTTGCCGGTGATTTCTTAGATCTAGACATCTATGGATTTTTAAACGCTGTAATTCCAACCAAACAGGATTAGTGGTAAATACTTGTGATTGACCTAGTGAATCGCAGTAAACAACATCGCCCTTTCCGTGAGGGAAATAGAAGAGTCGGAGCCTTCCGTATCCATTATTGGGGAGAAGAAATAAGTGCAATATTCGGTTCAGTTTAGTTTTTTAAGGATTTTCATTCAGAGATTCGGCTTTTATACGTCAGAAGGGAAGACATAACCCAAAGTGACGGTCGTTTCGTAAATTCAGATACTGGGACAGCTGATTTTTTATGCATCTTTCAATCGCTAATTTGTGCGGTAAACCTATTTAATAAGGTCTGAAGCATAACTTCGGTTGAAATGTGTCTTCTTCAATTGTCCAAGTAGAAATTTATGATCTCGATTGGGTGTGATCATGGACTGGAGGGATTACACATACATTTTAAACTTAAAAAAAAATTTAGGGTTCGTAGAATGGGAGTTATTGGACCAAATTGTAACTCATATTTTTTAATGCAAGCACCGAATTATTCCTCAATTCGAGTTGCTTGTGTCTCGAGTCTCCAACGGCATTGGATTATGCCAGAGGTAAGTTTACTCTGACATCGTATAGTTTTTGGCTATGTATATCAGCTTTACCCGCTTTGTTTTTCGCTTCTTTCTTGTAAACTTGGTGTACCAGAATAGTGAATGTAATGAGGTGAAGAGTCGTAAGTGATGAAGCATTTGCACCAAACCTGCTTGGAGAACATGTGCATGGGATGACTTGCTTGTTGCCCAAAACCAGGTACAGAAATTATTCAGGCTCACTGTATTTCTCGACCGTCATCATCATTATCTGATTAAGAGGTGAGCAAGACTATCAACCAAACCAGCTGTTCATAAACACTTCAAGTTAGGTTCATTAAAACTCCGGTTTAAGCTCTTTCTTTAACTGGTTAAGATACTTATTTAAGCTCGTTCGTTGAGTTCAAGTTTAAAGATTGACCCGTTGTATTTGGGTTATTGTTGACGAATTCTGTTTCGCTTTGCTGATCAAAAGTTTGGGACCTCTGCAACTAGCAGCTTAAGTTATTTAAGGGGGCTGTTGTTGGAAAAGCCACTCCACATCTGGCCTGGAGATCGCTAAGACATATTTGTAAAGATTATACTAGGACATGGCATGGGGCTGGTCCGTCAGCCAAAAACAATTCGCAAGTAGTTTGACCGGTATCTTTCTTAGCATTTCTTTACGGGAACGAGTTAGATATGCACGCATTTATTAGTATATATAGTCGTTCTACCGTCATGCTCTTCTCCTGTGCCCTTGCACCCTCTTCCAACTTGCATTAGTCGTCCAACTCACATTCCGAGTGTTTTGCAGGAGAAAAAAGTTCCTTTTTAGTACACAATATGACACGTTTTGGTCACGTTTGCTGATTCTAGAAGAATGGCTCAAGATTGAGCAAGACATTAGGTAATTACAAGCTTGTCAATCACTAATTGATACATGGCCCACCACATCATGAGATCATACAACTTTTCTGGATATTCACTGTTTTCCATAAACCAAGTCAAAATTGTTCAATTCTGGGCCACTAAACTCTCTCGTGTTGCTTTCTAGAGGTGCTCGGTTTCTGGAACTGATATCAGTCATGTATCTTCTTATCATCTGTCTTACCTTTTGTCGTGGTCAACCTGCTAGCCGGAAGGTGCAGCCTGGCCATTAGAGGGCGGGGTGCCCGTGTTTTTTGGTCAAATCCTCTCACACAAACATATCCTGCAACCATTTCCAGCAAATTTTGAGCAAACAGTGTCGTGCTTTGCTGGTGAGAAGTTATCATGTCAACATAATATGATGAACTCGTCCCTTAGAACTAAGTTCAATTGGAACTTTAGGCAGTAGGAAACACCATATGCCATCATAAGCTGAGACTCCAGTGTGTGATGTGATGGTGCCTGTTATCAAGCTTACGCTTTACTCATTAGGAGAGCATAGTTCAATATTAGATGTCTAGCATTTTCTGAGTATGAGAATGGCTATGTACCTACGTCTTTTCTGTTTGACAGCATGACTGGAGTTCCTTTTATCCTTCGCTAAATTCTGAAGTGCTTGAGATCTTACCTTAGACATACGGACATACATACTTATTGGGGGTGGGGATGCCTGGCGAACCTAT
>QEOT01004861.1:0-37918 GCA_003123785.1 Pterocarya stenoptera
AGTAGCGGTTGGTCACTCAATTTCCATAAATTGGTAGGAAAATCGAACCAAAATAAATGGTTTACCGTTTAATGGTGTAGGAATGCTACACCAAAGGGCATCCATGATACATCCATCCTCATGCCCTTTTAAGTTGTTTCTAAAGTTTATTGATGAAATGGCCGGCCCGAAAACTCCATCCAATACTTCTAAAACATCAGCCTCTGGTAAATCTTGTGACATTTTCTGTTTGGCTTGATAGAAAAATATATCACACCAACTCTGAATCTATTCTTTTTTTTTTCTTTGCAGGTCTAAAGTATTCTAGTTGTTTCTACTCATTTTGTTTGATTAGGGAGAAGGATATTACCACAAGCTTCCTCTTCCAGATCCAACTTTGACTAATCTTGAATCCTTGTTTGGAAAATATAATCCTTTCACGTGCAAATTGGATTGAGCTTTCTTTGATAATGATATCAAATTTCCAAGATATGTTAATAAAATATACTAATTTCCTTTTAAGTATAGTATCATTTAGGATTAGCTTAATTAATTGAGATGTTGCCCATGCCACCAATAAATAAAAGCTTCCAGTAAAGTCCCTTAATAAATAAGATAACCTAAATGATGAATTATAGGCATGTGATTGTAAGAATAGATCCATTTTAATAAGATATATTTTCTTTCCATAAATGCTAGATATATTTCTAAAGTGTGCAAATCTCGTGCACTTTTCTTAAAAAAAAAAAAAAAAAATTCTACCATTGAAAAAGTGGATTTCATTGTATTGATCTCAAATTTATCAATGTTTTTAAAGAAAGTATGCAGGATTTGCACATCCTAAAATTATAAATATAATTTTTTTTTATTACTTATACATTAATGGGCCGATGCAGAGCAATAATTTCTTGGTATTGATGCACTCTTATTGTGCACAAGTCAAAATGTAAGAGGAATGTCATGCATTAGTCACTATTTGTTCTCATACCCCATACTAATAGTTTTTTATTTTTTATTTTTTATTGAGAGTTTACGAGTATTTTTCATAGAGTGTAAGATAATAAATAATAAGTGATGAAAAGATTTTTTCTAAATAAAAGCTATGAGAAGACATTGCAAATCTACAACCTCAACATGTTTTGATCAGATTGGAAGTGTTTTGATCGTAGGGTGAACTAGCTCTCTTCCAATAGATTATTTATTTTAAAAATATAATAAAGAAAATGTTATAAAAATCATGATCATTTATAAAAATATCAAGTCATCATAAAAGAAAAACTTTAAAAAAGTGTGAATTCTTTGTCATGGTTTGTTTTTAATAACCGTGAAAACATTTTAAAGTCAAACCTATGCCAACTTAAAAATAATCTCCCATGGATGTATGACCACTCAATGCCTTGCACTTATTTTGAACAAAAGTAAATTATAAAATAAAATTATATATCATGCACGTTCACATTCATACCTAATTTAGAGCATTCATTGGCGGAACCGCTAGCCTAAACAAAAAACTATTTATTATTATTAAATTTAAATAAAATTTGATAAAATATAATATTGATAAAAAAAAGTTCTTTAAAATATTTTAAAAATATGAAAATTCTCTTCTAATCCCATCTAAAATTCTTGAGTCTTCTTAAAGGATGAAAAATAATAGTTTCTATATTTTCTTATAGTTCATAATTTTTGCATCCAAAATATAAAGGTGAATATACATACATTAGAAATAACCAAAAATTTACTACCGAAAATTTAAAAACTTGAAAATATGAGTTCAAAAATATACAATCCATAAAATAGTTCTTATAAATTGAAGGAATATGAAATTAAATTACGTCTATAATATATTTTCTTATAATTATAAGGGTTAATTACACTTTGTCTCTTGAACTTTCACTTAATTCACAATTTATTTCCAAAACTACTAATTGCATCAAAGTGGACCTTCAAACTTTCAAAACTTCTCAATCCCCCTTCCATCTACCAGCAGCGTTAAATCTAACAAAAATTCACTGTAAAAATGTAATTTGCATCTAATTTATTATCATTGACCATGTAAAATATAAAATAACATATGCTATCAATTAATAATAAATCATTAATCATTAACCATATATAAAATTATTTTTTACCTAAGTTGCAAGCAAGTATGAATAATCTATGTACACAATAAAATTATTTGATATTCATTAACCATATATAAATTAATAAAAAAATTATTTAATGTTTTATGATTTTTTATTAATTGAGAGAATATATTATTTTATATTTTATATGATCAATGATAATAAATTAGATGAAAATTACATCTTTACAGTGAATGTTATGCACATGAGCAACACGTGCAGTGAATTTTTATTAAATTTAACGCTGCTGGTAGACAGAAAGGAAGGATTGAAAAATTTTAAAAATACGAGAGTTTACTTTGATGCAATTAATAATTTCGAAAGCACATTATAAATTGAGTAAAAGTTTAAAAAGGTAAAATGTAATTAACCCTAATTATAAACAACAGTGTATAATATATACATATAGGCATATATACAAGCATCGTCATCATTGCATATCAATATGACCCCCTAAAATAGAATCATTGGTTCAGAGAGCATTGATATTAGTTCTCTAAATTTCTAGTTAAAACCACGTTACTCCTTGATTCATCAAAATCTCTTTTACAATTTTTTTAAAATATCATGCCACTCCAATAAAAATAAAATTTAATATTACAAAACTACCATTCATTTTATGTAGAATTGTAAAATAATTGTAAGGTTACCATTTTTCTTACTCAAAATATACATTTCTATTTCTTATGTATTATTTGGTTATCGGATGCCAGAGCAACAGTTAAAAGTATTACAGTTGAGACGACATATCAAACTATAAAAAAGTTTCATGTTTATATAAAGGTACGCTAATATACGGATAATTCAATATGAAAATATTTTTTTTGAATCAAATAGGCAAAAAATAATAGGACTTTGATTGTATAGGAAAAATATTTCATTTCATTTCGTTTCATTTTATTATTATAATTTTTTTAAATTTTTATATAAAATATAATAAATAATTAAATTTTTTTAAATCTTAAAATAATAATATTATTAAAAAATAATATTTTAATAATATTTTATTTAATTTTTAATTTTTATCTAATAACATCTCGTCCCATTTTATTATCCAAACTCGAGGTAGATGTTAGCTAAATTTTGAGTTTGCCTTTGTCTATTGAATAGAGCTCTAAAATCGTTTTGAACGCTCCACGTGTCATTTACTGGTTGATGTTTACGGAATTTTTGTGACCTTCTTTGTGACTTAAAACTCTACTATCCCACCAATCCCTCTACGTTATTTTCTATAAGCCCCCCGCTCTCTCTCTCTCTCTCTCTCTCTCTCTCTCTCTCGTCTATTTTTTCAACAGAAATGCTAAATTCATCTGGAAGTGTCCCGAAGGAAAATTTTTATTTATTTTTTTAGTGATTAAATAAATATTTTTTTAATAATATTGTAAATTTTTTATTTTTTTAAAAAAATATTTATGATAATTAAAAAAATACATAAAAAAAAAGGAAAAATAAGAAAATAAAATTCACTTTTCGAGACACTTTTTGGTGAGGGTAGCGTTATTTTTATTTTTTCAATACTATTTATTTCTTTCCATTTCTGAGTTTGTTGAGCAAAAGGTGGAGGAGTAGAATCCATGCCATCCTCTCATCCAAGCATAATCCTTGGCTTAGGTTAGGGTTTCCTCAATCTATACTCACTCCAAAATAAAATTCATTTTTCACGGACTTTTCTTCGTCTCAGATCACACCTCCATCGCCTCCGCCTCGTTCTCTCCGCCCGATCAACCCCTATTTCACAAAATATGGCGATGATCTCTCTCAGAAGCTTGAGTTCCCATATTTTCCCATCAGAATCCTTTCCAATCCTCCACTATCCTCTTTGTTGTAGAAATTCTAGGTTTTCTCTATCACTCCTGTAATTCATTTACAAACTAACAGAAAAAGTTGGGGATTTTCTTTTGAGATTATGGGATGTAAATTAAAGTGATGTGAAGTGTGTACATGTGTATATGTTTTCTGGGTAATTAAGGTTTTCTTTTGGAATAGGGTATTGCTGTGATTGATTGTCTTAGCAGGGTTTGAATCGAGGCTATGTATATTGAGGAATTAAAGGGAGGGGAGGTGGAAGGCGGTGAAGATGGGAATTTCTGTGGTGGAGATTTCCATTTCGGTAGCAGAAGCATTGTCGCTTCCGATGCGAAGCGGGTTTTGATCGGAGCTGGGGCCCGCGCGCTATTCTATCCGACTCTGCTCTACAATGTTGTTAGGAATAAGGCTCAGGCCGAGTTCAGGTGGTGGGATAAGGTGGATGAGGTATACTTTCTTTTTCCTTATCATTTGTTCTAGCCGTTTTGTACCATGGTGCATATCGTATTTATGCTTGTTGACTGATTTTGGGGGGCTTTCTGCGACTTCTCATTGGAACGAGTTTGCGCTTTAATTTTATGTGGACGTGCTGGTTGATAGTATTCCCCTTTTAAGATTCTAATCAATTTGATAATTTTTTCTTGGTACAAAAATTATTTTATTATTTTTTCTGTGTATCTTTTAAACAGATAAGGTTGATGTTCTTGGTTCTGTCGGAGTGGGTACTTTTCTCTTTGTTTCTTCCATTTCGTTGGACTAATAAATTTTTTATATTTGTTATCTCTTGACTGTTGTATCCATTGCATGTTCAAGTAATATCTTGGATGGGATTTGTTGTTTGTTGTAATAGCTGTGTGTGTGTGTATATATATATTTTATTCATGTAGATTTTCTCATAGGTTCTCTGATGAGTACTTCTGTTTGCGAAATTATATGGTTCTATATGTTCTGTTTGGAGTGTTCAATTGATTTTTCATTTTTCTTTCTTATAGATATTGCTCATGAGTTCCAATACAGTTGGTTGAATATTTTTGTGTCATCTACTTATCAAAAGAAATATTTTTGTGTCATCCATCACTTCCCCCCTGTGACTTCTTTTCCCGTTTTAATTGTTGCAACTGTCTATATTAAGACCTTTATTCGATGGTGAAGTTAAGTTTTTGGTGTCTTTGGTGCACTTCTTTTTAATTGTATGATAATGGTATATTTTTTTCTTAACCGGAAATCTCATGTGCCTATTTTCAGTTTATACTGTTAGGTGCTGTTCCATTCCCGACTGATGTTCCCCGCCTAAAGGAGCTAGGTGTTTGCGGAGTTGTCACACTAAATGAGTCCTATGAGACTTTGGTTCCAACATCTCTATATCATGTGAGTGTTTTATCCGGTTCAGTTTGCATCTCGATATGCTTTCTGAAAATCTGAATCTCAAGATGTCTACTTTTTATTGGTTGTATACTCTTGATGGCTTCTTCTTCTTTAGCTGCTATGAGCATTAGATACTTTTGGTTTCTTTGATGCTAGATTAAATGGGCAACTGGAGATGATTTAGTTTTGGACTCTGGTTTACTCGAGAACTATTATTTTGACTAATGAACTGCGGTTTTGTCTAAATGTGAAGGAAAAGCTTCTGTGGAATAGAAATAAATGGTTATTTATGTCTTTGCTGCTTCTGGAAGAAACATAGAGCTGAATGAAAATAGAATGATGCAAGTTTAGTAAATATGTGGGAGCCAATGGTCCTGTAATTTAATGGTATCTGTTCCTCCCCCAATAAACATGGATTGGAGGGTGATTTCACTGTTTAAATCCTTTATGGTTGTACAAGTTTTATTACTTAATAATAAGACATTGGTAAATATTAAAGGGGAAAATAACTCCATTTTGCTTATTTCTTACGAATAGCTGTAGAAGGTTTTACAGAACTTTGGCTTTTGGGTTTGTTTTTGAACCCCAAGGTTTTCTTTACATGTATACGGCATTTCTCAGCCTTAAGTGAGGGCAATGAATAAAATTGGGGTATAATCCTCATCTATAAAAGAAAGGGGGAAATAACTCATCTTTCATCCAAATAAAATCTTGGTCTCTAAAGCATTGTGTGACTACAATAAAAATTGATATGGCATTGATATTACAGGGGTTTAATGTCTATCAATAAATTTCATTGATTTGCTTTTATGATCTCCTAAATAAGACAAAAAATAATATGGTGGGACTGTAATCAGTGTTTCATTTGGACATCTTAATTGACTGACATACAGGGTCATATTTCTCTAAATTGCTTTACCAAGTGGTTTTTTTTTTTTTTTTCCTTTTGATAAATGGTTCATGCATGATACTTGTTTGATGGTCATTTTTATTTTTCCCTAATTCCAAGGTTTACATCAAGTTGCCCTATGCCATTGGCGATTTAACTTTTTAAAATATTTGTAGGATCATGGCATTGACCATTTGGTGATTCCTACCAGAGACTACTGCTTTGCCCCATCACTGAATGATATACAGCATGCGGTAGACTTCATACATAGTGAGCATTCTTTTTAACCTGATTTTCCTCCTTTCGAGAATGTAAATCATAAGAATTGTCATTTAACAGAAATCTATTTCTTTGCACACTTTCTTTTATTTAAATTTTCTACGAGTCATGTTTTGATTGTTCCTTCGGGAGGTCATTCTATATGATTACCTGACCTCTGTAATGTCATTTTCATGAAGAAAATGTATCTTGTAGAAAAAGTACATATGTTCACTGTAAAGCTGGACGGGGGCGCAGCACAACCATTGTAATATGTTACCTGGTGAGTTCCCCACGAAAGAAAAGATATTAACTATCCATTGCACAACTCCCACCTTTCCTTAATATTCCGATTTTTTAAAGGTGCAACACAAGCAAATGACACCTGATGCCGCATATGATTATGTGAAAGCAATCCGTCCAAGGGTGCTTTTAGCCTCTTCCCAGTGGCAGGTATTTTCATAATACTTGTACAGGTTTGTCATCCAATATTATGTTTGTCATTTTCTGCAACTTGGCTTTGGAAATCCAGGAATTCTTGTTTTCTCATTCTGTAGCAAAAGGCTACTTTAACTAACTTTTCACTACAAGTTTTGCGTTGTAAATGATTTCCGAGTCATGCAGTGTTAAGCTTCAGTTAGGCAAGTTATTCGAGAGATGGTAATTATTTTAATTGTACTTTTGATTGGTTGCCCAAAATGTTTTTACATACACTTATTGTAATGGTTAAAGGTTTAACCAAATTAGTATCTAAAAGCCCTAGGACTGTTGGATACCAATTTGGTTAAACCTTTAACCCTCAATATCATAACACTTAACAACAAAAAAAGGGAAAAAAATTGCAGTGACATTCTCTCTTTGGGACATTAACTAATGGCTTTCATGGGTACTTGTGAATTGGTGTAATCTAACATCTTCTCTTTTTCCTTTTTTCCTCTAAAAAAATGTCTTCCGCTGATTTTCTAAGCTACTCTATATTGGCTATAATAACAGGCTGTCCAGGAATACTACCATCTTAAGGTGAAAAATGCTGTTATCTACACCCACATGACCGATCTTATGATGAAGGCCCGAGTATCAGCTGCTTCACAAGATCTTGTGGCATTTGATGATGGATCAGCAGTTGTTGTGACTGAGTCGGATCTTGAAGGGTATAACTCAAGTCTTGACTCAGGTGCTATGGGAAGTGAGATATGGGCAGATTTAAGTGTGGTCTACCGGGTCCGAGTAGCTGGTCAGGCAGCTCTGGCAAGAATCTCATGCCTATGGTTTCGCTGCCGAGCATGCCGGAGTACTTCCGGGGAGAAGTTGGGCAGTGAGAGCAGCTGCTCAATCAGAGCTAATCATATGGGAGGGATTAGTATGGACATACACGTCTACTGAGAAGAACCTCCGAAATTGCAGAAAAGCCTCGGAAATTGCATTGAAGATGTTTGATAAGTTTTCTGCCATCTTAAATTTTCTTTCTCGTACAGCTAAAGGGAAATAATGTTAACTTTAGGCAGAAATGAAACTGTGGTTTTTTTCCCCTGCAAATTGAGTTGTAAATTCTCTTGAATCAAAATGTAATAAGAAAGTTGAGTACTATGAGCCCAGTAAATACTGGTAGGATAACCCTGGAAGTTGGGCTCCAAACAGTCGGAGTTGAGTTGAATTCGAACAAGGGTACTTCGATTAACATGGTTACTCGTTCGAACTCAACTTGAATTTGAATGAAACTCGAATATTCTTATCCGGACTCGACTCGTTAACAATTAATGAGCTCAACTAAAAATAAACAAATGGCTTGGAGCTCGAACTTTAATTTTATTTTTTTTGAAAATGTTGAATCTTTTGATTAATAAAAAGCAGTTAAATTTTGCAAAAATATTTAGCTATTTAACTATATAACCAAATTGTTTTGATTAAAAAATTATTATGCTATAAATTTTTATAAAATAAATTAACTTATAGTAATAAATTAAAGAAAATAATATATAAGATAAATATAATAAGCTAAACTATTTAATATATATAGATAATATAATAAATCAAAAGTTCTATTTGTATGATATATTATTATACAAATTATCCTATACACATTAAGGGAACATAATAAATATATTAATAAGGTAAACTATAAATAAAGTATTAATATATAATGAAGTATATAAAACAAAACTAAGATGTAATAAATATAATACATACATATATGTCACATAGTACGAGTTTTAAAACGAGTTCAAATGAGTCAAGTCGAGCTTATAGTAACTTATACGAACTTTGTTTATAAGCTTAAATTGAGCCAAGCTGAGTTTTACAAGTATTGCTCGTTTAATATTCGAACTTATATTAATGTTTACGAACATCTCATTTATTAAATGGACTGAATTCAAACCATGTATACATGAACTGAGCTTGAGCTATTCACAAGTTGGTCTATTAAATGAAGGCTACTTGGAAGGCTACATCGGTGTGATATAGTAGAATTTCCTCTCTTAGACAGTACTGATACTATCCCTATTCATCATAAGAATAAATTATACTCAAATCCTCATTCTTGTGAGACAAGCCCTCCATAAGAGAGTTTTTCTAGTAGAAGAGCGGAGATCACCACAGTGGGTGCAATCAGAGACTGGTATAACTCGACTATTGGGAAGTTAGAGGGAATGTAAGGGTTTACCATATGTCCTGTCATTGGCCGTTAATTATTCTTGAACGACTGTCTTTCTAGAAAAATACTTGCAAACTTCCATTAGATATTTGGATATCTACAAGGATAGTGACTGTCACGCTTGAAAAATTCTCAGTCATGTTTTTTTTGTACAATATCATCTATATAAAAAAATTAGGAGTGAATTCGAAAACTCGATCCGTAATTGGAAGATTTAGTTGTGTGAACAAGCAAGCAAATAATAATTAACCAGATAATATGGAGTAAATAATAATGAATAGACAAAATTGTTAAGTGGTTAGTCAAGCAAATTAACAAATAAGTACCGTTGGGAGTTGGACAAAATGGAATAACAATTGGATTAGCCAATATTAGCAAAACTAAATAACAGTTAGGTCGTTAATCACAGTTGACAAAATAATGAATAAATAACTTGTCACAGTTATGAAATAGAAAATAATATATAAATCCAAAATATTTTTCAATATACACAGTTCCGGCAAGTTACGACTTCCTTTTTTATTTTTTATTTTTTATTTTATAATTAAAGAACCGGTAGCCACATGTAAAATAATAATCTCGTCCCTTATAACGGATGAATATTTTAGTTACAAGTCAGACCTCTGGCCAGTTACGACCTTGATCAACATAAAATCATTTTCTTCTATTTTTTTTATTTTCCTCCCCCTCTTTCTTACCTCACCACACACCTACCTCCATTTTCTATTTTTCTTTTCCTTCGTTTCCACGCCCACTTCACACCTCTCCATTTTAGGTAAAGTTTTGAAAGTGAATTGAAATGAAATAAGATAAAATAAGTTAAGATAAAAATTAAATAAAATATTATTATTATTTTAAAATAAAATAAAATAAAATTATTTATTATATTTTATATAAAAATTTTAAAAAATTATAATAATTAAATGAGATAAATTAAAATGAATTGAAATCATCTTTATATCTATTGTGAATTTACTATATAAAACTCACTATTAAAAACCAGCTTAGAAGGATGTCTAGAAATTCATAAATCATCAACCAACAAATCTCATAACAGTATCCAAACCTAACCTACTCTCCCATTTTTGACTTTTTACTATTTCTTCCCTGCACACGCACAAGTTACCCAATGGTCCGCGTTTCCTATTTAGGGCGCTAGACACCTTACTTCGGAATTAAATTTTTTATTTATTTTTGTGTAAAGTCGGTTAAGAAGGGCTTATCTAGAATATTATGACTAGGCAATAGGGTGACGGTAGATAAGCCCTACTTAACCGACTTCACACAAAAATAAATAAAAAATTTACTTATCTCTAGTCATAATATTCTAGGTTTGGCCGGATTTCGGTCACTTGTCTTTTATCTCTTGCCTAGACTCTTCACACTTCTGTTACTCGCTTTTACTTTTACAAATGCAACTTCCTTAACCCAAAGTCTCTCCTCACGTGCTCCATCTCTCTTAAAACGAATTCATATATAAATAGAGTTAGCCTAAATATAATCTCTAAATGAAAACTGTTCATATAATCTCATATAATTATGTTTAAAAAAAATAAAAAATTACAATAATATTATTTTTAAAATAATACTTTTTCTTTTATCGCTATTCATTAATAAGATTGCATGTACAATTTTTCACTTAAAATTACAAATAGAATTTCTAAGTAATAGAAATACTCTCGATGTAGACGAATTTGTTCGGTTTGCGTGCACTAGTCGATGTGGCCCACCATATCAACTAATGAAAAGGATTGTTTCATTTATTAGGGTTCAGACGCAATTAGTACTTTTGGGCGTTTTGCGCTTGAGAGGGCACTGTTTTGATGAGCTGCTTTACTCTAGGCTAAGTTTGCTTGTCACCTCTGCATTTTGGTCCATAGAGGTCCTTGAAGCATAACCCTAGCCCTAAGCAGAACTCTCAGCACTCGATGAATTGAGATTGCCACACCACCATACGCCTCAGCCTCTTGTGGTGTCCATGTCCCTACACTTCATTTTTGGCTTCTCATTTCTAAGTTTTTTTGCAATTTTAACTTGCCAATAGTTAATCTTAAGAGCATGAGTTTGATTTTGTACAAAAAACATACTTTCATCCAAGGCTTAAAAAATTGGAATTGGATGAGGACCGATTTAATGAATCGGTTGACTCAATATATTGAATTGGGTAATTCATGAAAATCTTGAATCAAATAATTTTAATATTAAGAAAAAAAAATTAAAAATGATAGATGCAATTCAAGCATGTTATATCATATATTAAAGAGCATATGTGTTAACCTGAACTTAGTCAAGTCCTCGCCTATTACTTTTCATTATTGTTGTCTTAGTCCAAATTAGAATTAACCTTATGGATTGTAAAGATGGGAAACCTAGTAAGTGACATGAGACCTACCTTTTTACTAAAGATATAGGTGCCCAACCCCACAAGAAAGTCCGAATTGTGAAACCCAGGCCCACGTAGAACCCAAGCAGTCACACGGCGCTGTTTACTAGTAAGCTTCCTTCTTTTATTTTTTTTTCTTCTTTTCTCCCGACAGTTACCCACCCCTCTGTCCTTTTAGAGTAGGTTTGGGAGGTGAGATGAGAAATTTGTGTTTTGGTTTAGAGTTTAAAATATTATTTTTTAGTTTTGAAATTTGAAAAAGTTGAATTGGGATTTGAAAAAGGTGTATTAGGATTTGAAAAAGTTGAATTGTTTATTATATTTTGTATGGAGATTTGAAAAAGGTATAATGATGAGTTAAGATGAGATGAGAATTCTTGAGAATTCTTGTGCCCCAAACTAGCCCTTAGTTTTCACCTTTATGAAATATCCTCCCCATTGAATCCCATTTTCTCCCTCCCATACTTTCAGTTTGACTCAAGCTTCATCAGTTGAATCTTTTCTCTTCACTCACAGGGCTTTCTGTAGACTCATTCTCTCTCCCTCCCTCATGCCCTTTTGATTTTTCTGTTGGATTTTTTGTGTTGTGGTTTGGGTAAAATTTCAAATTTAGTTTCCGAATCGAGCCTGAGTAAGCATCATTTCCCTTTCCAACTTATTCTCTTCCACCCTCATAGCCACTCACAATCGACCCTCTCTTTCTCATCACTTGCAGATTCTTCTTTATGATTTTTGGTGTTGCGATTGTGGGAGATTTTCAGTTGAGTGGCTGAATCAAACTAGAGTGTTGTGTTTTTGTGGGTCCCCGAAGTTTTGTAACCGTCGAATCCCATCACTGGAGATACTATCGATCGCCGGTAAGCCATTCTCATTCTCTGTTTCTCACGCACACACACACAATCACTCCAAGTTATTTTTTTTCACTCCAATGAAATTTATATGAAATGAATTTCAAATGTGTAGTCCGTGGGTTTTGGGCATTTTTGTGTAAGTGAACACTTTGTGTTGGACTGGTCTTGAATTTGGATTAATTGGTTGGATGTGCAGTGAATTAAATGGATACTCGGGGTTGAGTAGTGGCTATTTTTGTACTGTTTGGCTTTTATTCGACCACCGTTGGAGTGGAGGTTAAATTATTTGGAGGTATATTATGTCTGTTTTGGTTGAGTTGATGGTGGTGCTTCGAGTTAGGGGCCATTGAAGTAGGGTTAAAATATTGATTATTTGAGTTTGACGTTGGTTTTGGTGGGTGTATAGGTTAATATTGAAATTGGTATATGGTATTCTGGGTGGAAGTGTGGGCTGTCCAGATTATTATATAGTTGTTTGAGTTGAGTTAATTTGTTGAAATATGGTTTGGAATTACGGGTTTTAATTATTTAGATTGAAGTTGTGTTGTTGGCCATTAACACTTAGTGTATATTATTTTTTTTATGAATAGGTGACGAGACTAATAGAGGTCGAATTCAAGGCATAGATAATATGCTGCAGGAGTCAGGTAAGTAGGATGCTTATGCTAGGTTTTACATGAAATGTTTAGACTGAGGTTGACTTTCTGGAAATTTTGTATGTTTTGTTATGCAATGAGAACTTGGGTAAAACAATCTCGGTCATTTATTTGCATTACTCATGAAATTTGTATGAAAGAAGGAAAATATTTTCTGACATGCATTGTGTAGACATGAGCTTTGTTTTCTCATGTTCATGTCTTTGAAATGTGAAAAAGAGCGATATTGAAAATCTAAAAATTTGTGCATTGGTTTGAAAGATGCTCTGACTTTTGTTTTCAATATGTGAGAATGATTTGAATATATTTCGATACTCTGTTTTGTTTTGATATGGCATTTGAAAACCTTTGGTATGGTGTACTAACTCTATCTCTGCTATACTATGTTTGGGTTGGTACCGACTTCTTTGTCTCTGAGTGCACCCATTTTGGAAATAAAGTGATTTTATGTGGTCTTTCTTGTGTGCACACTCAGGACTCCAAGAAGAATAAGGGAAATACTCACCTCTATCTTTACTCGGTTTGACTACCGGGAATAGCACAATCCTACCACGGGAGTTAAACATGGTTTCTACTCTGTGAGATGCTTTATTTTGATATAATGATGATGCTCAGGTTATGTTATGCCAAAGTTTGGGTTTTATGTGTTTTTAAAACCATCACTCTGTTACGTTTGAAAACATGTTTTGTCTGCATGCTAACTTTGTAAAATATTTTGCTCCGCATACTGTACTCTGAAAATGCTCATTTTTTACATTGGTATATGTCCTCTGCTTATTGAGTTGTTGATAACTCACCTATTATCTTCATAATATTTTTCAGATGATGTGGAGGGTCCAACTGAGGATTAGGAGTAGGTAATGTGAGCATGGCTAAGCTGAGGAGAGGGTGACGAGTACCTTAGGGTACTATTATTAAAAGAAGGAATTATGATGTCATTTAGATATTTATGTATTTGGTTTAGTAGGACTTGAGGATTTATTAGTTTATTATGTTGAGACTACTGAGAGATTGTGGACCCCTTGATTTATGTTGTTATTGTAATGATGACTTTGTGGAGTTTATATTGTGTCTATTTGGAAATTGTGAGATTATATACTATTCATGAAATCTTTGGAGATTTTAGATGCATTGAGAGACATGTTTATAAGTGACAGGTGGTAATTCTCTAACCCATTAGGGTACAGGGCATTACACGAATGACTAGTGATTTTCTGTCACTGAGGGTTTAGGGTTAAAAAAAAAATGAAAGTAGGGTTTGGATACAAGGAGGAGGCGTCAATTGAGATAGAGACCCTTGAGTTTTGCTAAGCCTCAATCATTAGAGCCTTGGGAAGAATGAGACTTTTTGAGTTTTCAAAATGGGAAGAAGCCTTAGGATTTTGGTTTGGAGAAGCCACACGCCACATGGCATTTGTGCCATATCCTCCACTAAATTCATTGTATTTGGACATAAAAGTTGAAGAATGAAGGAAAAGGAAGGGATTTCGGGCATGGCATGGGACACAGATGCCACATGCCATTTGACATTCATGCATTTACCCCCTAGGGTTTCTAGAAGCTTGCAATTATGGGGAAAATCTCTGGCGTTT
Source organism: Pterocarya stenoptera (assembly GCA_003123785.1). NCBI lineage: Eukaryota > Viridiplantae > Streptophyta > Magnoliopsida > Fagales > Juglandaceae > Pterocarya > Pterocarya stenoptera. The sequence continues at coordinate 14,559 of QEOT01004861.1, forward strand.
GTCCAAGGTGCCCTTTTTGTCTAAAGCATGGATTCATTGATCCAAGACCATAAAGGGTTTGAAGAAGGCTTTAGGGTTTCGGCTAGGACAAAGATTTTGCCACATATTATGTATGCAAGAGGTGTCTCTTTGTGCATGGGCGCCATGTGGCGTCTTACTTCTTGTCTTGGCCAAGATTCACCCCTTCTCTTTCCTTTTGGTTTTCATATAAGAAATGATGATAGGAGAGAGAAAGAGTGGGATTTGAAGGAAGTATTTAAGGAGGGCATTAATGGACCGGCACCCTTACCCCCGTCGAAGGCACACCAAGAGTCATTTTGCTCCACTTTTAGATTTTGCCATTTCCTCTCGTCTCTATCTCGTCTACCGTAGAAGAAGACAACCAAACACTACTTTTCAACCAAATACCATTTTTCGTATGACCATAGAAGGAGTCAAGAGCATTGTTTGTTGGAGCCTAGCATGGTAAGAAGACTTGACTAGCCACATTCTCTTCTTATACACACACACATACCAAGAGAGGGTGAGAAAGGTTTTGGTTTGTAAAGACCAAGGGAAATATGGCGTTTTGTAAAGAAAAGCACAATATGAATGATGGAGTAGAATAATCGGCTATGGAAGGATGAACCATGACTTGAGTGTGGTTAGCCCTTAGAAAATTGAGTCTTTAACGGCAAAGTGAGTTTTGGCCATAGCTAGGGTTTCATGAAGAATTTTATCTTGTCACCATTTGAAGAAACACAATCTGCAATACCTTGCACTATTCGCAGCTAAGGGTTGTTAGAGTTAAACCACACACACACATTTAGCCATTAGGGTTCACAAGGAGATATGGAGGGTTGATATCTTTCAGCCCTAGGGTTTCTCACGACCTGAATGTTATGACTAAAAACGATTAGAGTTAGAAAGTCTAAACCCTAACACTCATGCTTGATTCTAGTGGTTTGCTTTAAAAAATGTCTAATGGCTAAATATACACTTTCTACTTGCCTGATCGTTGGCATATTGTTTACATCAAATATTTGCAAGTTTGCCTTTAACTTACTCTTAGATAATGTATTTATGATTATGTGTAAACTCTGCATTTTGGTTGTTCAAATTGGATTATGGAATTGCTACTTATCACATGCTACAATTTATATCTTATATGTGGCTGCTTTTTCCAAACATTATTTGTTAAATGAAGTAGTTCAAAAGACATGTTTAGAGTTTTGATAATTGATGCATGTTTTTATGAGCTTTCATAAGTTAAACATAAGCATGTGTTTTCTACATGTTCTAATTCTTTCAAACTGTAAATGTGATGCACTCTTAACATATGGCATAAGAACATGACACTATTGCTTGAAAGTTACGTGGTCACATATCACATGATTTTTGAGTTGTGTATTAAGCAAATGGTTATGTCACAACCCCAAATGCTAGGATGGGGGAATATCTTGGTGTAATGCTTGGGCTCATGAAGCACAATCAACGGACTTTGAAAGTAGTGAGATTGTGGTAGTTTCCACTACCATTTCCCCCGGAATGGTAGAATTTGTGACAGGAATAGACGTTGGCGATGGGGAAGCGCAAGGACCCGGATTCCCCAAAGACTAAAGCAGAGTTTAGCATGGGAAACATTAGGAAGGGCAAGGGCAGTGTAGCCTCTAACTTTCAGTTCAATAAGGGAGATTTCCTTGAAGACGCAGTCATCGACTTGACAAGGCTACTTGAGTGCATTTAGGAAGCCCAAGAACTTTTGAATCCAAAGAAACAGTACTTGGAAAATCAAATAGCCTATATGTCATCTATTACCCTTTTGAGGATGAACTTCATATTAAGGGTTATGTCTAGACCCCCTTTTAGCTTGTATTGGAAAATATTTTGAACAAGAATTTTGGGATTTAATAGTTGCTCTATTTTGGTACCAAACTTTAATTGCTCAATCTTTACTTAGAATTGAACTTTTTCCGTTGTGATTATTGCATACTGTTAGAAACATGCTAGGTGCATTACATGATAACTGTCATGAATGAGTGATGTGTAACCTTGAGTTACATGTTCCGACGCTTCAGTCTCTATCCAATCCCAAGTAGGGTCTGATGCACATTGGCTTTGTACATTTCAGGAAAAGATGAGCTCATGGCATGTGGGGGATGTGATGAGAATTCTCCAAGAATTAGAGAATGGGAGGAAGTAAATCCTCGACTAGAAGGAGGTCAAGCTATAGCGGATGCCATCTACCAAATGACTGAAGTGGTGCGGCAACAGATGGCCCAAGGGAAAAATAATAGATAAGAGCCACCAAAAGGAGAAGCTTATAGCTGTCCATTTGAAAAGGTTTCTCATATATCGATACCCAAATTTCATGGGCATCGAAGGAGCATTAAGAGCCAATAAGTGGCTCATTGACTTGGAAAGAACCTCCGATATAAGTGGATGCACGGATGAATAGAAAGTCCAAAATGCCAGACATGTGCTTCAAGGAGAGGCCAGTATATGGTGGAACACCAAGAGGCAATCACTATTATGAGAGCTTGGGAATATATTTGCTCTTACATGGAAAATATTTAAGGAAGAGTTTGATAATCGATCCTTCCTTGAGTCTACCAAGCAACAAAAGGCCTAGGAGTTTACTAATCTGGTGGAAGGCAATCATATCGTGGGGCAGTATGCGGCTCGCTTCATGGAATTAGGAAGGTTTGCCCTGCACTTGATAGTAACTGAGAAGATGTAGACCCAAAAGTTTCAAGGAGGCTTTCAACCAAGAATTCGTAGCCATGTTGCTTATTTAAGAGTTGAAAATTTCCAAGAACTGGTTAACGTTGCTTTGACAGCTGAGATGGAGTAAAAGAGTTTGATCACTTTGATCAAAGTAAAGTGGAAGAGAGCGATGTAGGCGAAGAGGGTTCCCTCCTCGATGGATAAAGGGAAAGGTGTAATGGCTGGAAACTCGGCACCGGTCACACTACCAACATGTCATTGATGTAGGCGAAGACATAGCGGTGAATGTCGTTTGACCACGGGAGCTTGTTTTAAGTGTAGCCAAATGGGTCACTTGATTCGGGATTGTCCCCACAACATGCCTAGTGGGCAGCAGTATCTAATGTCAACCCTAAGACCCTAGTGAAAGCTAGAGTCTATGCCATAGCTCTTGGAGAAGTATATTTGGAAGCTGTTGAGATAGTAGAACCTGGAATAATTACTGGTATCCTCCACCAAGCCTATTTTTCTCAACTTGCTTAGGGACTCCATTGGTCATCATAGGCATTAGATTTGAACCTAACCAAATAATGCCTTAATGAATGAGTCCTAATCAGAGATCTTGACATGGTGTTGGGGAAGTGTATGATGAAAGGTAAAAACTTGATTTATCTTGTAAATCCAGCTTGCAAGATCCTTTCCATGGCAAGTAGGAAAAACAAGGCTTAGGGTTCTGGCTTGGATCTCCCCCAAAGACTGCTAGTTATTGGCTCCTTCACCTCTTGGACCTCCTGCCGAAGATTCAAGTTGATGAATGTTCTAGTTATTCTTCTGAAGATCAACTATCTAAGCTGCCAGTTGCTGGACAATGGAGTCATTTTGTCTTTTCAATACAAGCATCTCTATTACTAGATTGTGACATTGTTAATCTGTTGATCTCTTTAGGGCAGTGAGCCAATCTTGTAATTGGTTTAGTCTTGTACCTTCTGACTTGAATTGTATTAATTTGGACACAAAGATCGGAGTCTCTCCAATACTAGAACTTATAATACACATTGCAAACTTGCTGTAATTTCTAAGTAACAAAGTCCTTTGAGTGGAGCAACTTCCAGAGGAAAAGAGAAGGTAGAAAAAAAGGAAAGTAGTTTATGATCAATGAATTGCTTGTCATTACAAAGAGAGACAACCACTATATATACTGACACCTTGTAACTAACTAGTGGGCCAAAGGCCATTACACTAAGTTGGACTAATTGAAAGAAAACATAAAGGAAACAAAGCAACAATAAGAAAATGGCCCAATGCCTTACAATCATCTAAACAATGAGACAACAAGCCAACTTATCCTAATGGAGGCCAAGGCTCGACCCAACTACATTTTATTACTCAACCAAAGTCCATGAAAAACTTGGTCCCTACTTTCACTATTATGAACCCTACACAACACTTCAGACTTCACCCATCAAACTATCTCAAACACTTCCTTCACACAGACCCACTGTCACATAGCTCCGCCAACCCTAGCTGCTCTGATCTGCATATAACAGATTTGGAATGAGAATACTATGAATCTCCCTCTTGGCATTTTCTCATTTTCTAAATGGACCTTTCTGCTAATGATTGTTTCAAGGTAGTCACCCTGCAAGAAGACCAAGAACGACAGAGAGAGAGAGAGAGAGAGAGAGAGAGAGAAATATTATATATATAGAGAAAAGGAGAGAGAAAGGAGTTATCTGAATTTCAGAGTTGGCCTCTTTTTCAGCTCGTGAGTATTTATATGTATTAAAACGGCAACGTTCTGTATACAATCACAACAATTGAACACATCACACCAAAACGACGTCACTTTCTATTTATGATTCTGTATTTACTTCCTACCAAACGGCACCATCCCACTTATTACCTTTGATTTATATAAAAAAATGACACAAAACTACAACAGTTTACCTAATCAAAATGACAATGTATCATTAAATCCACAACTAACTAAACTTCCATCTTCCCCCTTTCATTCCCTTGCCTATCAACTTCCCACTTCTCTACTATTCTCATCTGCTCCACATCCAGTCCAGCTCTCATCTCAGCCCGTACTCCTCCCCTTCAAAGTACCTTGCCCACAAGGTGAGCAAATTTATCACGAAGCTTCCAGTAAGACTCCCAAGTGGTAGGGGTGGGCGGTGGGGCCCCCCCTCCTAGATAGCTTGAGCAACCCGCCTGCCCATGTAGGGGTGGGCATGACCCAGCCCTACCCCCCCTCCACACCCTGGCCCTTACCAAAATGACATTGTTTTGGTAACGAAATCTTTTTTTTTTTATTTTTATTTTTAAAGTGAATGCCAAAACGACATTGTATTTTTTTAGGGGGGGATGGTTAGGGCCCTCCCTGCGTAATCACTTCTCCTTCTCTCTCTCTCTCTCTCTCTCTGTTCCTCCCTGAGCTCTCTCTTCTCTCTATCATGTGCCGCAACCCTCTCTCCCTCTCACATCTTTTCTCTTCCCTCTCTCTCTCTCTCCCTTTCCCTCTTCATGGACCAGCGGACAACATTGAGGATTGTTTTTCTTTTTTTCTTTCCTCAGATCCTCAAATTTATGGCTGTTTTTGGTTTTTTTGTTTTGCTAATTTTGGGGGTTTTGATGTGTATTGTTGTAGATTTGAGATGGTTTTGTAAATTTGTTATGGACTTGAGATACTTTTGTGAATTTGTTGTGGATTTAAATTTTTAAATGTGTATTTTATTTTCAGTTGGGACAGCTCACAGCTGTGGGTGGCGGTGGATGGATGGGGGGTCCGCCCATGCATCATGGGGGTGGATTATGAGAGTGCAAACCCCACCCCTTGCCCATGCGGGGGCGGGGGGTGGGATAAGGGCAACCCCACCCCGTAGGGTGTGGGTAGCACCCCTACCAAGTGGCATCATCCACTCCAACTCCCGTCCACTGCACTAAAACTTCCATAACAACTTTATTATGAACCTTTCGGCTTCTTCGCTATAAAATACATTTAGGTTCTGGTGTCAACTCACCTTACAGATCCAGTAGTGGTAATGTGGACAAAGGTGAAACATGATGCTTCACTTTCTTTCTTAAACAAGAAACATGAAATATAGGATGAAGTGAAGCATACTGAGGAAGATCAAGTCTATATGCAACCTAAACAATCCTATGTGTGATTTGTAATGGGACAAAGAACCTAGGAGAAAGCTTGAGATTATGCCTAGGAACCAATGAATATTGTATGTAAGGCTGAAGCCTTACATACACCCAATCTCCAACTAAAAATTTCCTCTTAATTCTCTTCTTATCAAATTGAAACTTCATTCTTTCCTTAGCTATTGACAAATTATGTTTTAAGGTAGCCAAAATTTGATCCCTGGTCTTCAATAATTCCTCCACTTCATGATTAGATGTCAAACCTAGTATATAACTCTGTAGCCTTGGAGGAGGCTTGCCATACACCGCCGCATAGGGTGTTAACTTGGTAGAAGTGTGAAAAGTGGTATTATACCACCACTTAGAGATTGTTGGAGGGATCAAGCCTGTAATGTTGATCTGTTGAAGGATCTAGTGGGGGAGACAATCACAGAGGAGATCTTGCAAACAAAAATTTCTGGGCGCACTGGGTTGGACGTTCGTGTGTGGAAACCAACGTCGGATGGTCTTTTCTCTACTGCTACTGCGTGGGAGGGAATTCGGGAAAAAGGACCTCAAATGCAGTGGCACGAGTGGCTTTGGAATAAATGGTTACCGAAAAGAGTTTCCATTTGCAACTGGAGAGCTTGGTTTCAATGCTTGTCTACTGATGAGAGTATTCAATGCAAAGGGATTTATCTTGCATCGGCATGTGATTGCTGTATTCCGCGTGCTAGGGAAAGCATAGACCATGTTCTTGTCACAAGTCAGATAGCATCTTGGGTTTGGGAGTTTGCGAGTAGACTGCTGAAGGTGCCCTGCTTGCTGTTCAGTACTTGGAAAGCTAGATTATCGGCTTGGATGGTTTATGTGAATAAGTCTTCTTTTGTGGGTAATTTGATTGGCATGATTCCGTTTATTATCACTTGGTGTTTATGGACTAGAAGATGTAGAGTACGTATGGAGGGGCAAGATATCAATGCGATGCAAGTGTGGTCCTTTATTAAAACGTGGCTCAAAAAGCTGGCCAATGAGTTGAAAGTTCAGTGGCAGCTCAATATAGAGGATCTGGAGGTGCTTAATTCTCTTAATCTGGATATGCCGAGAGTTAGGAGCAGGAATTTTAGGCTTGTTAAATGGTCTAAGCCTCCTTTGGGATGGTTTAAGCTTAATTGTGATGGGAGTTGTCGTAATAATCCAGGGTCTTCGGGAGGTGGGGGCATCGTGCGGGATATGGATGGTAATTTTAAAGCAGCCTTCTCGGCTCATTTTGGTATTGGAACGAACAACCAAATTGAATTGCAAGCTATTTTGGAAGGGATTAGGCTTTGTAAAAGCCTTTCTTTCTTTAAGATCATTATTGAGAGTGATTCTAAGTTAATTGTGGATTGGCTAAGGTCAGAGAAATGTACTCTTTGGTATTTATGGGATTATTGGGATGAGCTTAGTCAGGAATTACAAGGATTGGACACGCGTGTCATTCATCAATTCCGTGAAGGAAATCAAGCGGTTGATTTTTTAGCTAAAAATGGGGAGTTAGGCAATGATGTAGTTTATGAAGATTTTCGACTTTTGCCGAAGTTCGTAAAAGGGGTTATTCGGATCGATAAGGCTGGGTTGCCTTCTATTCACACCTAAGGTTCTTTTTTCTTTTGTTTTGTCTTTAGGCATGTTTAGTTTACTTGTTATTTATTTTTAGGCATGTTTAGTTTTGCTAGGCATGTTTAGTTTTTTTTCCTTAGGCCTGGTTGCATTGGTTTTTGTTGTTTTTTGGTTTGGTTGGTTGGTTGGTTTGTGTTTGGGAGGCTTTATTGTAACTTCCAGATGTTAGTTTTGTAACCACGATTTTCTTTTGCCATAAGTGAGGGCTAATTAATAAACTTTGGATGGGGTCGCTATGAGAGTGGTTACCGGCTCTTTTGGAAAAAAAAGAAAAACCATTCAAGCCATGGATGTAATACCCCACCTAAAAGGCCTGTTAAGACTTAACAATTAGCTCCCTTCATCTTAATTAGCGAGCGATTATTATTATTGTTGGGGAATTATTTTATTTTATTTTTAGATTATTTTGTTTAGCACGACAATCACATTTTTTTAAAAAATTTTAGTTAGAATTATTGGAAGGGTTCTGTTATTATGTTTTATTTTAGATTAATTGTCAAGAAACTAATAGCGGAATGACACTTGGCATTATTATTGGGCTAAGCAAAGGGCTAAGTAGAAATGGATTTAGGTGTGAGCCCAAGAGTGTTTAATTAAGGGCCCCTAATCACTAAGGATGTGATGTGCTATGAAAAGGTGCCATAAGCCTAGACCCATTAGGATTTATGAAGTTGTTGGGATTTCTTAGAGGGCTTTAGAAATTAAGCCCAAATGTGTAGAAGGCATGAAGCCTTTGGGCCTAACTTGGTAATAGTAAAGGCCTTTGGCTCAACCTAAACAAAACATGTTATTTGGACCCAATCTTAGTAGGCCTTTGAGGTCTTAGATGAGCCCTCAAATCTGTACATAAGGTCCACTCATTGACTCACACCAAAAGTCCACAACCAAGAGACTTACACAAATAGCCCTACAAGCCCAACAAGGCCAAAAAGCCTTCTCTTCCATTTTTACACTTCTAATTGAAGCCCACATACACCATACCATTGGTTTCCCTCAAGAACAAGAAGTACCTCACACCCCTAAGATCCCCACTTGACCATAATTAAGCTTCTAGCTTGAGTTAGGGGCATTAATCAAGTTACACATGATTAGTGACCTCTAAACCCTATTTTAAGTTTAATTTTCCTTTTAATGATTTCCCACATTTTTTATCTGAAATTTATTGATTTTATTATTTAATTGCATCATTCTTACGCCAAATTAGAAGTTTAGACTTGACTCAACACATGTCAATAGAAGCAAAGCCGTGTCAATACCACCCAAATGATCACTAATTGGCACCTTGATGCATCACCATGTGTACTTCATCAAAGCAGCCCCTAGCCTGTGCCATTTTCATTCCATTTTCATTTATAATTTCACAAATTATACATAAACTCATCACTTATGAACCAGACCAAGCATTTGGCAAAATTCTTGCAAGAAACCGAGCCAAAGTCTAACCATTTCCTTAGGAAAAGTAGTTGGAACCAAACTAAGTGCCCTTAGCTTCTTCATGATTTTTCTGTTCTTCCATGAGCCATTCCCACATGCCACCACCCATTCCCTCCAATCCCTAGAGCACCCTTAAGGCACTCAAAAGCTTGTTTGTCATTTTATCCCCCAAAGAATGCCAAACAATTTGCAAAGGGAGAGGGTTACGCTTGTCACTCGACTGAACCACCATCAGTTTACTTCCATTTAATTTTCTGCTCATGTATGATCACATGTCAGCCAATCAAGCCTTCTTTCCTCACCTGAAAAGGCTCCAAATTAAGGCCATCATACCTGCAAAACAGACCACAAAGATGAGACAAACAAGTGAGCAAATATTGGTCAGCTTGGTGGAATCAAACCGTTCAGCCTCTAGCATGATTTCCTCATGGGAATCATCTTTGTTTTGTTTTAAATCTGAACCAAAGCAGCCCCTGCACCCATAGGCTCATTGCAGCACCTGACCTTGATGAAACCATGAAGTTATAGAGCACTACTCACCCGCACAAACGATGACACAATCTGATTTTTGGCACTCATTGATCACTGCCCACCTCCACCCATCCCAAACCTAACCATTGCCGTGCCTCTCTCACATCACCCATCCAATGAACCATATAAATACCCCATTTCACCTCCTCACTTCCTCACACTACTTCTTAAGCATTCTTTTGAATTCTTGAGAGCTTTTATCCTCCTAGTGTGCAAAAGAGTGAAACCGAGTGAGTTGTGAGAGTGTTCTTGAAGTGAGTGCGTTTGGGAGTTCTAAGGGCCACAAATTTTGTAAGTAACCTTGCCCTAATATTTGTTTAGTAGTAGCATAGCATATTAGGCTTTAATTTATGCCTTGGGAATGAATTTTGATTAGTATTATATAATATTAGCATAGCACATATATGACTTTAAACATTGGGGTAATATCTATTTTCTGGTAGGAATTCTTTGGATTTTACAGAGCTGAAATTTGGATACACACACTTGGAAGTATTATAGTGCTTGATAAATTTGGGATTTTTGTAATTAGGATTTAGTTTTAGAAGTTGGTAAATTAGAACTTTTTTTTATACGAGTTACGTTGTTTGTAGTTGTATACACACACACACACACACACACACTTGAAATAATCTTTATAGTTGTAAACCATCTCTACATTAATTTGTTTGTAGTTTTTGTATCTTTACAAGTTCTGCGTTGTTAAGGTTGTACGTACCCTTAATGACTTTGTTAGTCTGATTTAAGTTTGTTAATGTGTGTTGGAGATATCATAGCTATATATAGTTCTAACCCGCTTTATAAATGGCTTTCCACTACCTATATAGAATATTGTGAGGGAACTTATAAAATATTGGAATGATATTCTGAAGGCCGCCTTCGTCCCCTCAATGCCGATAAAGATGTGCAGTACTTGTTGACATCGATACTTCAAAACAATAGCATTAACACATTGCATTTATATGTCGACCATGCTATATATTAGACTATTAGTGACTGTGGAAGTAACGAAGTTGCATAAACTCATCTCCCACTTCCTAGCAATTGTGCCGTCGATGAGATTGAGGTGCAAGGCCGTTGTATTATTAGAACCACCACAAGCAATTAAGAATATAAAAGATAATTTTCGTACGACCAGATTCTTAGAATCTCCTTCCAATGTTATGATCTTCTTCCGACAAGTTAGTCCTCACTAACTAGTGTCTTATATGCACCAAAATGGCACAGTCGAGTTTTCGAAAATCTATTTATAAGCCTTTTTTTACACATCCATCACACTGTTGATGTGGAAACTTTGCACATCAACTATACTAAGAAATAATTGGTGTTTTAATATTTTTAAAGTTATAATAGCAGCCACTATAAGTGGTGTGCTAACATACCGGCTTATGTGTAGCAAGACTATATACTTCAAATCAACGAGGTTGGCCATGATCATGATGTCATATTAATTAACAGTAAGGGAAAATACAAATTTGATTCTCTAGAGATGTTCACACAAAATGACAAGATAAACAAATATCAATTATACATCATTTGCATGCCATTGTAACAAATTCGATCGACGCAATGATATATTTAATTACGTACCAGACAAAAATTTAACATTTTCGTTAATCCTATGATATCATTGACAAACATGGAGTTGGATTTTTAATTTCACGTAACAACATACAAAAATAGAGATCATGCATGACAGTATAGTACTTTGTTTAACTGATACTAAGCATTACCTAGCTATTAGGAAAAATTGCTAAATGTATTTAAGAAAAAATTATAAAAATATTAGTTCTCTACATATTAGACGTTGTTGATAAGATAAAAATCATGAAATTTAAAAATTAAAATTTCAATTTCAAAAGAAGACTGACAAAATGAGTCTTATAATTAAAATAGTAAGTAAAATTATAAATACATTTATCACCACTCTACTACTCTACCTTTCATTGTTTTTACCTCATGGAATGGCGCGACGTGTGATACAGATCATGTTCAATGATACTTGGACTTGCCCGCCTTCCATTAATGGTGGACAAAATTCTTAATTTAAGCCCCCATTTACAGTACAAAGAGTTATTTATGGACAAACTGCACTACCCAAATACCGTATAGTTTCCCCATATTCTTTTTAATTACTAAACAACCACAAACTCACGTAGTCATACAACATAACTTCATGCTTGCAGATTGTCACCTCCGGATTTGACATTTCCTAAACAAATTTTATTATTTTAATTATTTACGTACACACCCTTAACTTATAATTCAGCAGCCCATTCAATGCCAATGTGGGTGATTAGTTTCAAGAACGCTCGAGTTATAACTTGAGGGTGATATCTTAGATGTAGATCTCTTCGAAACCCATGAGAAATCTCGCTCTACATCGCTGGATCTAAGTCTATGTGCAAGGCACGTATAGTTATTTGTGAAGTAAAAAAGGCCTAATTGAGACTGTTAAATAATACGGTATGATTATTTTCTATTGATTTGTATAAATATTTGTTGTTTGCAATTTTTTTTTTTTCTTTTTTGCATTTGTTGTCAAGTTATCTACATGTTGTTGGATTGTGGAGACTGATTTATTTTTGTGACTATTTGATTTGATGACCAGACTAATTAGTAAAGTTTCGTTACAATTTTCTAGTGGATTTTCAATGAGACTTGGGCTATAGAGTTCAAACTTAGGTTGATAAGAGGTCCAAGGGTAACGCCCTTAGGAATAGAAATTTCGCTTGACGTTCGCTCGACATATTATTCGAGTGAAACTCAGGTAGAGAGTTTGTTCGACACTCGTTCGATATGTCGCTCGAGCGAATAATCTAGTAATCATGAAATTAGGATTTCTGCCATACAACCCTATAAATATGTAATTATGAATAGTATAGTTGGTTCTGAGCAATGTATTTAGCCCCACAGTTTATTTTGTCATTTTTCAAGATAATAAAATCTTCTATAGTTCTGTAGATTTAGGGATGTTGCTGAACCACGCAAAGTTTTATGTCGTATGATTGATTTCTTGTTTACTTTATTTTTCTTGCATCGTTTTCACAACACATGCATGTTGATGGATGTTCAATTCATATGTAGATTATAATTGCTTTCATTTTTTGGAATTTTTCCCCTCATACACTATTACTTCTAGAGTAAGCTAAAGCAAGTGAAGAAGGAAAATTTAAATTATAATTGAGAATGGTAGGGATTTGACAGTCCATAAAGAAAAGTGGACTTGGAATTAAAAATTGGATTCGCATTAATTGTATTTAGAAAAAAGAAATTAAAATTTTGAATTATCCGAAATTAACACTCAACATGAAGTTGCTTCATTTCTTGAAATTGGGATCTATAAAGATCCTTTTTCTTGGGACATCCTTTTTGGAGTTTTCCAATTCCTCTATCTTTGTACGTAGATTGAAGCAAATTAGGAAAACTTCATATCTTTGACTCCTGGGATTTGTGGTGCTTTCTAGAAATATCCAGCTTATCATCTCCCATTGTTTAGGGAAAAGGGGGCTCCATAGGTGGTGTAAAGCATGCTAACCATGAAACCCACCATATTAATGAGAGTGAAGCTGGGATATACTTCAAGAAGCTTGAATACTCATGTATGTTTACATATATTACACAAGGAATTAAAGTCTAAAGAGCAAACCCTAAAGGCCTCTTTTGAGGTACTGTTATGCTTAGTTTCACTATGCTTACCTGGTGTACTCTCACATTGGTATATGTTTATTTGGGCATGCATTCTTCTTTGTTTCTTTGTTTGTTTGTTTTTTTTTTCCTCTAATCAAGCATGCTTAAAATTAATAGAAATGTTAATTAGTACATAAAACACATCTAGGAATATTATGAAGAGTTATACGACCAAAAATTAAATTAGTCGCTGCCCATTGCGGTATAGAGTGTGCACATCGATGAATTTTGATTACTCTCCAATCATCTCGAGGGTGTAGGTTTTGACGGATGCCATCTGTGATTGGAGTTATTTGCCATATTGGTGGGGGAGCTTCGTTCTTGATTGCTTCTATCTTGATTGCTTCTATAACAAGTAATGTGTCACCTTCCAGTACTGATGGGCTTTTGCATAGTTGTTTTGCCAATTGTGAAGCCAGAAGAGCTGCTGAGGCTTTGGCTATGAATGGCTTGGTTATTGAAATTTCTAAGGTCCCTATTTCTAATATGTTGCCTTCTGAATCTTGACAAATGGCTGAGGATGCAGAAAATGAGTATCTTACCGTTGCATCAAAAGAGAAGCTCCATTGATTTGGAGGTGGAGGTACCCAACTTAGTCTTTGAAAGGCTATCGGTTTTTGCTCCCATGCTTGCTTATAGGCTTGATACATCTTGCTTAGTTGGATAATTGCTTTCATGATCGAGATTGCTGCTTGATTATGAAATATATCATTTCTTTGCCTCCATGGAAAATCTAGCATTATTACCGCAAAAATTTGAAATGGGTGTTTCTCTACTGCATTTAGTCCCAATACTGGTGCCGGATTGATTACAGTTGGATCCAATTTGACATTGAGTTTATCGGTAGTGAGGTAAGGTTTATAGGCTAGCTGCTTTGTTGCCACATATGCGGGAGATTGGACATTCTATAAAGAGGTGGATCATTGTTTCTTCTCCCTCATTACACAAGGGACAAATTTCGTATTGAAGATTTGGAATGATATTATTCAATCTTGCCCCTGCGGGAAGCAAATTCCATATTATTTTTGTGACGACCCGATTTTTGCAAAAATCTTCACTTGTAATTTTATTTTAATTTTAGCTTGATTAGATTTTCGGCCCAATGTTTTGACTAGCTAAGAAGAGTGCTAGAATAGTGAAGGAATCGCTTGGGCCTACTAGCCTAGGCATCCAAGCCCAATAGAGGCCCAAAGGGACTAGGTGCTAATTGGCCATTGAGGGGCAATTTGGAAATGAGGCAAACCCTAACCAGGGTTTAGGGCATTACGGCGCCTACTTGGAAGAAGAAGGGTTGTTTTGCTCTTTCCCTAGGAATCCCATCATTTGAAACCTAGGGAAGAGGCACTCTTGGTAAGTACCACGTTGCCACTTGGCAACCATGCATGAAGACTTCTAGAAGAACCCAAAGGAAGAAAGGAGAATGGAGGGGACGGCACACATAGGGCACACACCCCACTCACCCACTCACATGCCACTTGGCACACATGCAAGTCCATCCCTTAGGTGCAATGAACCTAGATGCAAAAGTGGGAGAAGGAGAAGTGATGCGTGGGAGATGTCAAAAGCCACACGCACAAGTTCCCAAGAGGCCTTAGGGTTTCGGCCATGGGGCGACCAGCCAATATCTTGCCAAGTGTCATATGTGCACTAGGAATGGGGCTTTTCTAGAAGAAGGTGATGATGAGGAAGATGAAGGCTTTGCATGGGAAAGAGGCACACACTCACCAAGATTCTAGAAGAATCTTTGTGGAAAGAGAGGAAGAGAAAGGGACAACAAAGGGCACAAACTCACACACATGCCACTTGCCACATGGCAAGCATGCACACGCCCAACCCTAGGTTTTCGTTTAGGGTTTTGTAAAAACTACTTGTATGCCCTGAAGGTTCAATGAAACTAGACACGCAAGGAGGGTGCAAAGGGACTTTAGGGTTTGGTTAAGGAAATGAGCACGCCACATGTCATAGAGCCTTTTGGCTTCCCAAAGAAACACAATGATCATGAGGGAAATAGAAGGTTTCGGCCAAGAAGGAAAGGGGCTTGCCACATGCGCCCATGCATAGAGGCTTTTGGGTTTCCAATGTTAGAAAAGAAGGATACGAGAGAGAGAGAGAGAGACAGAGAGACAGAGAGACAGAGACAGAGAGGGAAAATGCAAGAGGTCGGCTCCCTCGGTAGTCAAAGAGGCCCCAAAGAGCCCTAAGCGCTCGGTGGAGCCATCTTTGGAGGATAGGCTAGAGGTGGCCAACTAGTTCATCTGTGAAGTGCTTAAGTTGTTCGAAGACCTACAGAAAATTATAAACAATTACAAGGCAAGATAGAGAAGGGCTTGTACAGTTTTGAGAAAAAAAAAGTGTGAAAAGAGGGAAATGGTTCTTTTGGTTTTGTACCCTTTTGTATTTTGGGAATTTGAACAATGATACTATTTTGGATCTTACTCTTAATCTTACTTAGATTTATATGAATTTTCGCTGTATCTTAACTGTCATGTATGAGGGGTATATAGCCTTGAGTTACATGTCCCGACACTTCAGTAATCATCAAATCCCAAGCAGGGGTCCGGGAGCGTCATAGATGGTGGTATCAGAACAATTACGTCTCTAGGTAAACCCACAAGTTGTCCAAGGGAAACATGTTACCAAACGTTAGGCTTGAATCTTCTAGCTATAGGCTTAAACTTCGTATCTAGTATGGTATGGTGCGTGTTATGGGCCAAGAAACAAAAATAAGGTTTTCCCTATCATGGGAATGGGATTGATGCATTGACTTTGTGCGTTTTAGGAGGAAATGAGTTCATGGCACGTGGAAGAGGCGAAGAAGTTTCTACAAGATCAAGGGACCAAGAGGGAAGGAACCATTCGTTGGAAGGAGGACAAGCAATTGTAGAAGCAATTCGTCAAATGATGGAGGTTGTGTGGTACTAGATAGTACAAGGGCATAATGTTAGGCAAGAACCGCCTAGAGGAGAGAATCACAGATGCCCGTTCAAGGGATTCTTAGTATATCGTTACCCAAACTTCATGGGTATGGAAGGAGCCCTAAGAGCCAATAAGTGGCTTATCGACTTGGAAATGACCTTGATATTAGTGGGTGAACCGAGGAACAAAAGGTTCAACATGCCAGACACTTGCTTCAAAGGGAGGCCGACATATGGTTGGACATTAAGCGATAGTTGTTAGTCTGAGAATTGGGAGATATAGCTTCTCTCACTTGAGTGAGATTTAGGAGAGAGTTTGATAATTGATTCTTTCCAGAATTGACTAAGTAGGAGAAGGTGTTAGAATTTGCCAATCTAACCCAAGGCAATCAAATGGTGGAACAATATGCGGCTAGATTCATAGAGTTAGGGAGTTTGCTCCATGCTTAATTGGCACCAAGAAGATGTAAGCCCAGAAGTTTCAGGGAGAGCTGCAACCACGAATCCGAAATCAGGTCGCATGCCTGAGGATCGAGAAATTTCAAGAGTTGGTCAATGTTGTTTTGATAGCTGAGGTGTACCAACAAAGTTTGATCAAGTCAACACCAAGCAAAAAAGCGGAATGCCCTACTCACCTGGAGGGAGTACGAAGAAGAAGAGAGTTCCTGCCGTGATGGATAAAGGAAAAGGAATGATGGCTGAGAACCCTGCACTCGTTACACTACCAATGTTTCAGAGGTGTGGACGATGGCATTGCGGGGAATGTTGCTTAATCACCAGAGCATGTTTTAGATGTGGTCAGATGAGCAACTTAATCTGAGATTGTCTGCATACCACGCCTGGAGGAGTAGCACCCGGTGGCAACCCAAGGACCCCGATAAAGGCTAAAGTATATGCCATCACTCTAGGAGAGGTGGATATAGAGGTTGAAGAAGCCGCTGAAGCAAGAGTGATTACGGGTAATATCTCGAACGCTACCCTGCATAAGTAGTTAGTGTTGTTTGACACCCAAGTTATTTCGATCGGTAAGGTTAAATTGTTGTAATACACGACTTGTGCTTTTTTTTGATTTTGGAGCATCATTGTCTTTCATGTCTTCTATTTGTGTATGACGATGTGGATTGTCCTTTGGAGGTTGAGGGCCTAATGTCTAAGGCCGGCCTAATCATCTTCCATTTGATGGAATTCAACATAATCTTAGGAATGGATTGATTGTTTAGGCTTTATGGCAAGATAGATTGTTGAAGGAGGGAGTTGGTTTGACCTACCTACCAAAGATAGGATTTGCTACGTGGGGGAGACGATCAAGTTAGCTTCGTTGGAAGCCACGACCTGCCAAATTAGGAAAAGCATGCTGGAGGGAGCTACTACATATCTTTTGGTTGCAATGGATAAGACAAAGGAGCCAAGGGGACTACAGGGAATACCCGTAATAGAGGATTTCCCTAAGGTATTTCCTGAATATTTTCCCAAATTACCACCAGATTGGAAAACAGAGTTCGTTATAGAACTAAAGCCAGTAACGATCCCTATGCACAAGGCACTTATAGGATGGCCCCGACAGAACTAAAGGAACTAAAGGCTCAAATTGAGGAACTCTTGGATAAGGGATTTATTTGACCTAGCTCATCCCCTTGGGGTGCGCCAGTCCTGTTTGTGAAGAAGAAAGATTGGATCTATGAGGATGTGCATTGATTACAGAGAGTTAAACAAAGTAACCATCAAGAACAAGTACCCCTACCATGAATCGATGATCTATTGGACCAGTTGGAAGGAGCTTCGGTATTCTCTAAGATAGATTTACAATCGGGTTATCACCAGCTCAAGATCAAGGAGCCAGATGTTCCTAAAACTTCTTTCTGAACTCGTTATGGGCATTTCGAGTTCCTAGTAATACTTTTTGGATTGACTAACACTCCGGTAGCATTTATGGATTTGATGAATCGAATTTTCAGGCAATACTTGGGTAGTTTCATGGAAGTCTTTATAGATGATATTTTGATTTATTCACAAAGTGACGAAAAGCATAGGGAACATTTGAGGTTAGTAATGGAGACATTACAGGAGCACCAACTCTACGCCAAACTCAGTAAATGTGAATTTTGGCTCCGAAAGGTGAAGTTTCTAGGACATGTAATATCTTGTAAGGGAGTAGCCGTAGACCCTGCCAAGATAAAATCCATAACCGAATGGAAAAATCCGATTAACGCCCATGAGATACGTAGTTTTCTTAGTCCGGCAAGATATTATTGGAGATTTGTGAAAGGATTTTCTAAACTTTTTGGACCTCTTACAGCTTTAACCAAGAAAAATGCTAAGTACATCTAGAGCGAGGAATGTGAAAGGAGTTTCCAAGAGTTGAAGAGAACATTGACCATAACCCTAGTGTTAGCATTACCTGAACCTCATAACCTTTATGTGGTCTATAGTGATGCCTCCAAGATGAGATTAGGATGTAAACTAATGCAGGAAGGATGAGTCTTCGCTTACACATCGCGACAACTCAAGGATCACAAACAAAATTACTTACCCATGACCTGGAATTAGCTGTAGTAGTCTTCGCATTGAACATTTGGAGACATTATTTGTACTGAGAGAAGTGTGAATTGTTCATTGATCACAAGAGTCTCAACTATCTGTTTAGTCAAAAGAATTTGAATATAAGGCAGAGAAGATGGGGTTGAGATGATCAGTGACTATAAGTGTGAAATAAAATGTCATCCTGGGAAGCCTAATGTGGTAGCAAATGCCCTTAGCTGTAAAGCTCAAACAGAGTAATCATCTCTATTGGCGAGCATGAGGAGTTTATTAATCGGGAGTCCATCAAGAGACGCTGTAACACCCCACCTAATTAACCATTAGGATTAGCCCTTATACGATTTAGATTAAACTTTTAGTTTCAGTTTTAATTTTTATTTATCACTTACATCAATGTTGATAGTGAGGTTAGCTTAACCTTGGCACTTAGTATCATTAAGCAAAAGATTAGATAAGCAAGCTCATTAGTAAATTTAGTGAGGCTTTTAGGACTTTAGAACATTCATGGGCCTAGCCCAAGAAGCCTTGAACCAAGCCCTTAGGGAATTCAAGACTTAGAAGCTAGCTTTGGCCCAAGCATAAGGAAGGCTTAAGACATTTGGGCCAAGCTTGGTGTAGAATTGATCCATGGCCCAATTAGGCCAAGCCCATAAACCATTAACCCACACATTTGGCCCTTTTAAGTCCACACAAAGTCATGCTTGGGTTTATTTCACTATTCAAGTTGAAAGCCCAATACACCCGACCATGGGTTTCCTTAAACTGATATCATATCCTAAATGCCCAAATTAAGTTTTGAAAGTTGGCTAAGAACATTAATCAACATACATGAGGTTAGTGATCTTTAAGCTATTCTTTGAAGCTGAATTTCGTCTTAATATTTTCTTAACCTTTTAATCCGAAGTTTTCTTGATTTATTATTCCATTTCATCATACTTAGACCTTAATAATACCCTGTATAAACCTCCCCACATGTCATTAAGGGAAATGAAATATCAAACCCCAAAACTTCACCAATCGGCTAATGTGTATCCCCTTTGAGTGCATGGATTGTTTTGCCCTTAGGCCCAATATTTTTGTGTCATTTCCTCAAGGGTAATATGGTATTTAGATCTCTTCAAACCCAGAATAAACCTTGAAAAAAATTGGTTTCACAAACCAAATCAGGAAGCCAAACCGATTGCACCCTTAGGCTAGTTGAGTGGGAACCTATTGGGTTGAGATTTAACCAACCATCTACCTTGACTGAGCCACCACCCCATGCCACCTCCATCACCACCCAATTCCCAAGATGCCCCATGGTGATCATGAGAAATTTGACTCAATTTTTCCCACCAAAGACCACCCAAAACCGAAGCTCAAAAACTGCCAAGTGAAACCACTTGAATCTGCCAGTTACTATAGGTGGTTTGCTTGACATTTTGACTTCTAAACTATGCCCCATGACCTGGCCACCTCTACAAGACCATTTTAGCCACATTAAGGAGGAAATATTGGTGGTTTCAGGCCACTATTCCCCCTGCACAAGGTGACAAAAGCTGATGGAAGCAAAGCTGAAAAATTCAGCTTCTTACACACCGCCCACCTCCACCAATCCCCTTGAACCAAAGCCAAATCTCCACCCCCATGGCCACCTATAAATACCTCCCTCACTTCATCATTTCCTCCACACCTCAGCTCCAAGCTTTCACTTGAGTCTTGAGAGCACTTCTCCCACCTAGAGAGCAATAGAGTGAAATCAAGTAAGTTTTTTGTGAGTTCTTGAGTATTCTTGAGCAAGGTTGTCTTGAGAGATTTGAAGGCCAAGAAATTTTTAAGTTACTTTCTCTTGATATTAGTTTGTATGTCAAGTTTTTTTTTCAAGTGTTGGTATGACATTTGGTGGAGTTTAGAGAAGAACATCATGCTTAGTTCAAAACCGGGTCATTAAAGGATGGTTTGAATGTTTAAATGATTTTAAGTGGAAATTTAGTTATGGCATGTCTTAAGTATGATTTTATATGATTTATTATTGTCTTAGAATGATTATAGAAGGTTTAATTTTCGATTAAAAGCATGCCATGATAGGATTTAATTCTATCTTGTTTTGATCATCAAAGCATGTCGGTTTTGAATAAGTTGGTGATTAAGGATTCTTAGCCATGATTAAGTGTTGGGATGAACTTGATTATCCAAGAATTAGCCTTATTCATATCATTAAAGACCTTAGTGATTGTTTGTGATTAAAAAAAATCTCATATTCATGCATTCATAGGGATCAATAGTTGAAACACACTTAGGCATCAACTAGAGTGTATGCCACAGGTTGGGACTGTTTGAGTAAGTTCCACTTTGATTTTTAGAAGTCCAAGGGTATAGATAGTTTTATAATGACAAAAATGTGAAGTCCATGAAGTTTGGTTAAATTTGGAGTTCGTATGCAATTAGTAAAAAATTAGGACCTTAATGGCAATTTTTGAAAGTCTAAGGGTATTTTTGTTAATACCCATTTTTGAAACCTTTGATTTTGAACCTCATCCATAGTAGTTTTAATCCCAACTTCGTACGCACTTGATTTCAGTAGCTACGACATTTTGTTTGATTACTCAGGAAGTTTGTAAGTTGGTTTCTAACTTACACCTTGATAGATTATTTATGAATTATTGATAAATGTTTCATTCATATTTTAATTATCATTTTAAGTATAAAATATCATGTTACATGATACAGTGCATACTTACATGACATGTGATAGTTTTCACAATTTTTGCATATTGCATCTATAAATGTCATTTTTGCATGAAAGCTTACCACATATGTACATATCATGAAAAATATTTTTCAAGCATAGCATGGACTTAATTTTTTTCATGACCCCAAAGGCAATGATGGGGAATTATCCTAGTAGAACTTCTCTGTCCACTCTGAAGTTTTTAAGAATGGAGTGGTAACCCCTAGGTTGACGAATAACAGTCAACGAGTTTCGAATGAGTTCTTTTTAAGAACACCTGAGTGAAGTCAAATTTTTATGACACCTAAGCCTAGTGGGTATAAATATTATGATGTTATGTTATATTACAAATGCATTGAGAATGAGTCTATAGACAACGTAGTCTCAACATGAGTTGTATTATGGTCATTGACAGGTACTCACAGTGCATATGAGGAACTATGACGTTACCACACATTATGATGTTATATGAATTGTTAATAATGATAAAAGTTTATGATAAAGTTATGTTTTAAAAAATGGAAGTAAAAATGTTCATTGAATGAAAACATGTGTCTCCGTTTTTCTGAAAATGTTAAGGAATTTGGATGTGAGACATGCATACTGTTTTTTCTGTATTTCATGCATTGCATATTTATCATTTTTCATGCTTAATTTATCTTTGTACACGTTGGTTGTTTAACTTACTGATATTTCAAGTAAATCTCACCCCTTGTGGGACCACTATCATTCCATTCGAAATGGTAGAAGTTGTGTTAGGTCTCGAGGAGGACGAGCAATATGAAGCGCTGGATCCGATTGATTGAGGAGAGGCCGGACCTTGAGAGGAGATTAGATTTGATCCTTATGTATATAGCCCAAGTCCATCATGCTTTAGAATGCATGAAGCGGATGATTTGACTTTGACCCTTAGTTTTACTAAGATTATGCTACATTTGGTACTTTGAACTTGATGATCACTAATGAATTGTGATGTTTTTAGTTATTCTGGCATAAGTTATGCTTTCACCTTTATTTTTGCTGCGATTATTGCATACTGCTAGTTGCATATTAGGATGCATTGCATATTAATTGTCATGTACGGGGATATGTAACCTTGTCTTGCATGTCTCGAAGCTCTAAGTCTTCGTTCCATTCCAAGCGGAGGTTGGGGGCATCACATGATGGTATCAGAGCAGTTATGTCTCTGGGTAAACTCACATGTCCTTAGGAATAATATGCCAAAATATAGGATTTAATCTATAGACTTGCTAGGTTTGGAATCTTGTAGCAGGAATTGGATCTGATACACGTGCCTCACAGGATTTGGAGAACTGAAGTAGCATGGCATGTGAAAGAAGGGAAAGAAACCCTGAAGGATCCAATACCCGTCAGGATCAGGACCGCTATTTTGATGGAGGACGTGACTTGGCGAACGTGATTCGTCAGATGACAGAAACCATGAAACAACAATAGGAGCTGATCCTGATTCAAAACCAACAATGCTCGTAGTTTGAGAGGCAGGAGAACCGAGGGTGTTCATACGAGAAGTTTCTAATATACAAATACCCTAATTTCATGGGGACTGAGGGACCGATGAAGGCCAATAAGTGGCTACTGGATCTCACAGGACTTTTGTGATCAGCGGCTATACTGAGGAGTAGAAGATATAGTACGCAGGGCATTACTTCAAGGTGAAGCCGATGTCTGGTGGGATACCAAGAGGTAGCTTTTGATAAGAGAGTTATGCAATATCACTATTTTGACCTAGGATAGGTTCTGTAACACCCCGTATTTTAGTGTATTTTAATGAAGGATTATTTTAATTAATTTAATGATTGATCCTCTAGTTTTAGTATTTTGGGAGTTTTAAAATTATTATTTTATAATATTTTATTGGGCTTTCTTCTTATTAATTATTATTTCAGATTTAAATTGATCTTTGATTTAAATTGGTTCGTTTATGGGTTTTAAAATTATTGTTGTTTTATTTAAAGCATTTCACTGCGTTTAATTTATTTTAATTAGTGTTATGCAATTTAATTGCCTTTTATTTTAAAGTATGTTATTGTTGGAGTTTAATATTT